>JAOBYF010013460.1:0-13359 GCA_025403605.1 Parazoanthus darwini
AAGCAAAGGGGGGACCCTTTGCAAAGTAGGTCGAAAATTTCAAAAATTTTGTTTGGCCTAAAACTGACATATTTTATGAAGAAACGAACGCTTGTCACGATGCTGCCTCGGAAATGAGTCAATATTTGGGAAAATGAGTCCCTTGCAGTCGCTATAGCTATATATACGTATCAGTCACGTTCGTCCTATACTAATATTCCTTCCTTTTAACATTGGGTCCGTGTGGAAAAGTGAAAAAGCTCTAATGTACTAAACAAGTTCTAACTCTTTGAAGCAAGGCCAATTTCCCATCCGTTGGCTTCGTTTTCTCACTCGTTTGTGTAAATACAACACAAGAGTAAGTTCTCGCGTTCGAGTATATCGCGGGCGGCCATAATCAGCGGTACTTGACTTACACTTACCAGCGGTTTGAAGCGTAATTTCAATTAACTTTGAACAACGTTCACTGGCCGCTAACCACGCCCTGCATACTAACCGCTAACCAATCACGGACGAACTCTACTGACTTCTACTCATTTCACAGGCTTCTCACTGTATATTTTCTCAGATTTAAAAGAGAGCAACTTCCATGAGAAACGCTAAAACATTTATGTGGCAAGTGGTAAACGTGGAAAGAAAAATATTATCAATAGTTTATTGGGCAAAATATCTCAAAAAGTATTGCTTCATAGTTATTGTTTTTATAGTGATTATATCTGTGATCTCGAGGTTCAAGTGTTACAAAACAGAAAGATAAAAATGATTGAACTTGTAAACTAGTTGCTAAAGAAACAAACTGGAAACTTTCAATAAAAATATTGACCTTGACTAACTGACAACTTTGACAAGTTAACATTACTGACTCAAACGATTCCTTGTGGGTTTGTTAACATTTTCGAACTTTGCTTCAAATGTTTCTTGCCTTTTAATTTTATCAAGATTGCTTTTTCTTAACTTTAAAAGTGAGTTACCGTTTCCAATTCTTGAGTTGTACTTAACTAAATACCTGGCACCTTTTTCAGACTCTATTTATACTCTACAGCCACTGACAAAATAGTCAGGGAGAACAACAATGAGCTGGAAACGGCTTAACACTCCGGGTGATCAAAACATTGAAAAGGGCGAGATATGATAGAGACAGAAGTGTACCCCAACTGCTTCAGTAATCGTAGCTCTGCTCGATGTCTGAGCTTCGATTATGTTGTGAGCAGTGGCAATAGGGTCTTTAATTTTTTGCAAACACAATGATTAAAATGCAAAGTTCTGTTATTTGAGCCAGCGGGACCACAAATTTGTTGCAAGACAAGGAAGAGATAAGAAATCGAAAATACACGAATTTACAAAATTTGTTGTCAAAGCCTTAAGAAGAATTTTACTTTCCCTTGCTAGAACTTTTAAACTCAGTTTATGACAGGATTCGAACGAAGATGTTCTCATTGTTCTTTACAGTACCTGGTAGTTGTCGAGATTTGAAAGCCGAAAAGATTACAAGTACGTCGGTTTTGCTGAAATGGCTTGCACCGGAAATTGACGCAGGAATGGAAAAATATATGGTAGGTTTGGACGCGATCACATGCTGCGGACTAATGTCCTCAATGTTACATGATTGGGTTTATTATGGATTTTAAGGCTCTCATTTTTTAAAATTTGAAATAGACGTCAAACTTATTTCTGCATGAAAAACAGTTTCGCAAAGAGGATTTCATTAAGCAAACTTTAGAAAGCCATGATAGGTTCATCATCTCTGTATTTCTTGTCAGAAATTATGAATGTAAGCTTTTTAAGGTTCAAGATTTTCTTTTGCAGGTGAAAATAGAAGGTGTTAAGTCATACCGAGAAAACGGTAAAGTTGTCAAAGATACCCACAAGGATGAATACGAGGTTGTTGCGGCCGGCCAGCTGCAGCAAAAACGCACGCTAAAAGGGCTGAAACCGGCCATGAAATACATCATCCGGGTCATTGCCGTGAACGCCATGGGATCAGGCCCTGCAGTAGTCATTACCATAGAAACCAAGAGAGACAAACCTCAGTCTGTATCACGGCCTGTGGTGGACAAGAGCCTCATCACTGACCGCTACATTCCCGTGAGAATCCAACCTGTCGCCGCAGTGAACGGTCCTGTGAGGTATGTGTCTTATCTCAGTATGATGTCATCTTCTTCGGCTCATTAACATAAGATAGCATAGATCCAACTTGGAATCCAGCGAAATATATAAAGCTCGGCACTGTTAGTACTTAGCAAAGATTCAAGCCCAACATGTTTATTACTTCGAGAGCAATATCTCATGGAAAGCGTCGATAATTGCAGATAATATATAGCTGGCTTGAGGCAAAAGTTGCCTCCATCCGTAGAAATCTATACAAGTTCGGAAGTTTTAGTGAACGCTCATTTCTCGAAATTAGTTGACATATCAAGTTCAAAATGTCAGTTTTATTAACTATGCCATGCTCTGTCGAGTTATGGATTCACTTTGTTTGAAGCTTGAAGTTGAATTGATGTTACATTATGTTAACCAGCCTCTATGAAGTAAAAGGAACCCGCTCTTGTATGGGTGGCTATTAACAGTGCTCTTCAAACGATCCTCCCAGCCAACCAGGCTTGGAAAACTAAAACGAAATTAAAGTAAACGAAAATTGAACAAAGGGAAGCTATCAGCTCAGCTTTATTGTAGCTGTTGTTGCTGTTAATGCTCTGAGTTTGCCGCTGGTTTTTCGTTGAACAGCGTCAAATTTCGGTATCTTTATGTTCACAACACTGAGTTGAGTTAACTCAGACTTAATGACGAAGCTTCTTGGACTTTATATTTCATATATGGTCCAACTCCTTGCTAATGATGACCGTTTTTCAATCCATTCCATTCCAGTCATTACATCGTAGTTGTTGTGCCGCTTGCAAAGGACGGAAAGCTTCCAGAAGACAAGAACCCTGACGACTACTTTCCAAGAGTGAAGAGAAGGAAAGTAGCAATCGAGAAGCCTTACATCGCTGCTAAGTTCGAGGCTGATCAGTTGCCAGAGACGTTCAACGTGGGAGACGCCTCCTATAAGAACCAGTTCGGATATTACAACAAACCTCTCGTGAAGGGCGTATATTACACAGTATTCACCAGGGCGTACGTCAAGACTGAGAACGGGGTACGTGCATGGCTGGTTCTCTCCTTCGGTGTTCAGTGCAACTTACTAAAGTCTCGATTGAGTTAGAAGAAAAATTAAGGGCAGTGTTCAAGAACGTTTGAGTAACCAGTGTGTAGAATTCCTCACATCTTCATTCTTCATTTCATGGTATCGTTTCTTCCATCATCAGCCCCCATTGACATAGCTAGCACAAGTTTCTCTTGCAATACAGTATACTTACTCTGTTAGTTCGTGTTTGTAGCTTGTTGCAGATACCCGGAACTCTGTCTCTGTCTCATGCTGCTATTTTGTTTTATATATTTCTTGCTACAGGATGTTGTCTACAAGTCAAGTCCCTATATAAAACCTATTAAGTTTGGTAGGTCTACTTACGTTTTCAAACATCTAGTGTATTTTACTGTAACCTATACTTCTCGTTTCATGTCATTCAATTAACAGTTCATTTCTCATTTGCATTTTGGTACAACCAACCTTCTCTACACGCTTGCTGCCGGGCTGCTGTTAACGGCTTGTTGTAACAAGTTAAACACGATCTCTGAAGTGTATCAAAAGGCATATAACTCTCAAAAATAAATATGTAAAGAAACTATCAACTTCCTATCACACAGTTTGTTAATATTCCAAAATAACAGGTTTTCCTGATTTCATACAAGAAAACGCACTCGAAAGTGTTAGAAATAATTATGCAACTTTACAGAGCATATCAACCAGTTTTACTTACCAGTGTAGTAGCTGCTAACTTAATGAATAATATGCAATAAATAAATAAATAAGTTAAAATAACCGCTGTGCATGCTCGCTGATGGCTCAAATCGTCGTTACGTCATATCCTACTGACCAGGTGTTTCGGGCAATGCAGTTGGCCGTGTATCCACCGAGGCTCAGCAGAATCCTCGGGAAGCTAAGAGTAGCATTGGACTTGGCTTGATTGTGGGACCCGTCATTGGTGCTGTCGTCATAGCCGTGATCATCTTGGTGGCTGTCTTGCTTGTCAGAAGGTGCGTCACCCAGTCTTACATTAACTAAATCGTGTGTATATGAAGCATGGTCCTGTAGACAGGTGCAAATCTGTAGAACAAGCAACAGATTGCCTTTCTGGTAATGTCTTTATACAGCATACCGGTAATAACTAAGGGGCTCAAAAAATCAAAACTAGTCAAGGAAATGAAGAAGCACCTTTTTGCATGACATTTAAATTGTGACATTGTTTTGCAGAAGGAGGAGACGACAAGGCAAGGGAGAACCGCGAAAGCACGTTGAGAAATCTTCTGAACCTTCCGACCCTGTTGAACTGCGCAGACTCGCTTTCCAGACTCCAGGTACATTGATTGTCTACTTGCACCTTCGTGTCTGTCTCCTAAGAGTTTTAGTTTGCTTTTTACTGAAACCAAAAGAGTTTAAAGCTAAGGAAGGAAATACAACATACTAGACTTAAACCAAAGCTAAATCCTGCATATCGTACTTGTAAACGCTCTAAAACTCATGGTAATGAGTTTGGAGATCTGAAGCTTAGTTTGTTCTGGTTATAACTCGGTCAAATCTTGAGACACTTGAGGTCTTTTGTACTACCCATAAGTCAGATTGGAATATTAACTATTTTTTCCTTCTCCTTTGCAGCTATGATGAACCATCCGCCAATATCTGTAGCTGATCTAGCAAAACACGTCGCAACTCTGAAAGCAGATAACTGTGCGAAACTCACAACAGAATACGAGGTATATGGAAGAATAAGTAATCGTGTGTCAGA
Source organism: Parazoanthus darwini (assembly GCA_025403605.1). Classification (NCBI taxonomy): domain Eukaryota; kingdom Metazoa; phylum Cnidaria; class Anthozoa; order Zoantharia; family Parazoanthidae; genus Parazoanthus; species Parazoanthus darwini. The sequence continues at coordinate 4,863 of JAOBYF010013460.1, forward strand.
ATCGTCCGTCTGTCTATTCTTGTGTAGCGCCAAGCACTTTATCAGTTCACGCTTGTCTTATATGCAGTTGTTACGTTCTCCCAACAGTCCATCGAACCCGGGCAGACATTCACGTCCGATCACGCCAACATGGACGCCAACAAGCAAAAGAATCGATACCCAAATATTCTTGCATGTAAGTTTTCACTCTTCCATTGAGTTCACACACCGAAGACTTGGCTTTTTAAACAAAGTAAAGTACCTGAAAACATGTTTTATGTTCGTTAACTGTTTAAACCTGAATGATAGTAATGGCAGCAACAATAACAGTTAACAATGTTTTCATATTATTTTTTGTTTTAAAAAACTACTGAGAAAGTGGAGTATAAAAATTATAGTTAATAATGATAATAACTGATTATTTAGAAACTATAACTTTAGTTAAAGCATTGTTTGGTTGCATCTGGCAAAAGCAAGCGGCCTTGTAAAGTTCTACTGTTGATCAATAACTTTTATGAACTCAATTACTGAAGGAAACTTGGGAATTTTTGTTACAGATGATTCCACGCGCGTTCACTTGTCAACATCTGCAGGAAAGCCGGGCTCAGACTATATAAACGCCAATTTTTGCGATGTAAGTATTTTATTCTTAAAATTCTTCTAAAAGCATCATTAAAACAATCATTAGGAGTGGCGAGCGGGAGGGAACTGGGTGAATGTTTGCTTAGGAACTATAAAATTACATACAAACTCAATAAGTCTGACTGGTTGTCTATAGCTCTGTGGTTTCATTTAGATTAGTTTGATTGCTCATTGCCTTGAACTTATACGACGTCTTGCTTGCTTCCAATTCAGGGATATCGCAAAGAGCATGCGTACATCGCCACACAAGGTGAGAATCTCGTTATGGTGGCTAACTATATTCGGGACCGCTAGTCACTAAAGAAGTACCTCTAGTTGAACAACTAGTGTCGGTATTGCATCATTCTAGATCACTGCACCTTCACAGCGTTAAATGGCTTCTGCTACATATGTTATGGTATGATTTGTTTACGACTTCCGTCATTTATGAAAATGTGTTTGTTTGTTTATTTGTTAGGTCCAACCTCAGAAACTGTAAGCGATTTCTGGCGAATGATCTGGGAACAAAGAACATTCACAATTGTTATGCTCACCAAACTTGAAGAAAGGGGACGGGTAAGTCTTGTTGTTGTATCATATACAGCTGTTTCAAGAAAGGTTGTCATGGGTCAATAGTCGATACTGGGACCGAAAGGAACTCTGGGTATATCAATATTTCGGCAAAATAATTGTATTATGATGAACCTACACTCTACATTATGCAAAGTCAATGCTATTAGCAATAAATTATGTGTTCTCCTTGAACCCCAAGGCTCCTTTCGAAATGCAGGGCAATATTTGTTTAGGTTCTTATAATATACTTAACGATTCTTGAGGGAAACCAGTTGTAGCACTGCTTTTGGGAGTGCAACAGAGCACAGTGTAATATTTAAATAAAGGGTCTGGCCCTGATGCTTAAATGTGTATCACGTGTTACTTCATACATACCTGTCTATGTCCAAGGGAGTCTTGGAAATAACCCTTTCCATAAGAACCCGTTTCTGATATGAGGCCAACTTGGTTTTTAGATTCTACAATTTTGGGGTTCATATGAGTTGGTTTTTACTCCATTGCTTCCTGCAGAAGCCAGTTTGGCATTTTGAACAAAAATTGTAGATGGTATATACACTGAATATCTTCAGTTGGAGGCTCTAAGTTCTTTTTTACTTAACCTATTTTTGTACATTGTAATCGAGACAATATATCTTGTGTTCATCAGTTTAATGAAACTTTGATTGTATCGACAGAGCAAATGCGATCAATATTTCCCAGAGGATGAAGAAAATCAAACGTACGGAGATATTGAAGTGAGCCTGGAGGACTGGGTTGAACTGGCCAGTTACACGATCACAACCCTACAGATAAGCAAGGTTGGCTCCAACGAGTCCCCGCGAGAGGTCAAGCATTTCCAGTTCCTGGTCTGGCCGGACCATGGTGTTCCCTCGCATCCAACCCCGTTCCTTGCCTTCTTGCGAAGGGTGAAGTTCTACAACCCGCCTGATGCAGGCCCAATCACCGTCCACTGCAGGTATACTTGATCACTGAATGCAATAGTACGTCGCTTAGGAACCTGGCAAATGAAATAAGTCGGTCACTTTGCTTTGAACGCATATCATGAGTACGGTCAACATTAATACTTGTAAATGTCTTTTTATCTCAGCGCGGGAGTCGGTCGTACAGCTTGCTTTATCGTCATAGACTCCATGTTGGAGAGAATCAAACATGAGCACACGGTGGACATATACGGTCACGTGACTGTTCTAAGAACTCAGCGGAACTACATGGTCCAGACGCAGGAGCAGTACATCTTCATCCATGATGCCCTGCTGGAGGCGGTGTCCTGCGGCAACACGGAGGTGCACGCCAGGAACCTGCTACACCACATCAATAAACTGACTGAGCTACACGACAGAGAAACGACGGGGCTGGAGGAAGAATTCAAGGTTAGTTGATCACTGCTCCAAACAGTTCTCCAATATTTTAAGTTAAACTAAGAGGAAGCCAATTGTTCTTTCCTGTGCAACATACAGTTTCGTCTTGACTTCTCGTCATTCAATTTTGTTTGCTTCTATTATTCGTTTCAGGCTCTGATGTATTTTTATTTGTCAATGTCCATATCTGTGCCTGTGTCCAACTATTGTCTTGGTATTGGCTGGTTGGTTGCCTTGAATCATCTATTTGCTTTTACAGTTTGTTGCGACTGTTAGAGATGTGATAAATACAAAGTCGATGCGATTGTTCTCCCATGTGTTACTCCTTAAATAAGGTATGGTTCTCATACTGTATGTTTTCATAACCTGTACAGCGGCTTGTGGACCCAAGTCAGGCGCGGCTACACCGAAACGGCGCAGGCGCCATGGCCTGCAACAGACCCAAAAATCGACTGGCAAACATCCTTCCATGTAAGTACAACTCACAATATATTTCAAGAGAATGCTTACTTACTTTAGTTAATAAAAGGTAACCGTTGAAGTGTAGCGTCGTGTCAATTGAATTACCAACTTCCTGGAGCCATAGTTATTCCGATGCATTCCGAAATATCATTAAACAGTACTGAGCACTCGATAACAAACGCAGTCAAATGCTGGGTAATTGCTGCTTTCTAGCGAAATACAGTTTCTTACCTGTCATGTTAAACAACCAGAAAACATAAACAGGACGGCAGTCTGTTTGTAGTTCTTCAAAGTAAGTTTATTTGATTTTCTTTTAAGTAACCATAACGTTGACTACTTCTTACAAATGTCAAAAGGACGTTAAACTTATAAAAGTTAAATTTGTCATTTATTTCACAGATGAGTCAACGAGAGTCCGATTAAGTCCCATTCGCGGAAGCGAAGGCTCTGATTACATCAACGCCAATTTCATCGACGTAAGTAGTAGGCTCCTTGCTCGCTCCATAAGATGGCGCGAAGGGCTGGTATATATCAGAAGCCACTGATATGATATAAACGTAGGGAATATAAACACAGGAAACAGAGAATTTATAAAGAATAGATTCGGGGAATACAACACAAGGTTCTGTAATAAAATAAACGCGGCTGGGGATATAAATCCATTGTCCAAGTAATATAGATGCTATTCATGACTACGTTCTACCCAATTTCTTACAGTTTCAGTGTTGAAATTAGAATAACTCATTCTGAGTATAAAAGGAAGACAAAAACGTGTTTTTTAAACTGAACCGCGCACACTTACCATTAAAGGCTTAGCTTTAAACTGGTTGTAATGACCCAACAGCTCAAAATTTATTGAGGCTTATACTGTAGTTCCTATGGTAAGGTATGCTAAACCACATTCCTTTATTTCAGGGCTACAGTGCAAAAGATTGCTACATCGCTACCCAAGGTCCTTTGCAAGAAACAGTAGATGATTTCTGGAGAATGTTGATGGAACACAATTCCAACGTAGTGGTCATGTTATCTCAACTTTACGAGAACGATAGAGTAAGTAGTTGTGTTGTTTGTGGTATCTTCTGAATCAGGCTTTCCTCAGTCGAAAATTTACTACACTAATTCATTTATGTTATAATGACGTCACAGTGAACTAAAGCGATTGAAAGTTCGCGTATGAGCTTTGACTTCACAGAAGTGTGCTCGTTAATATGACTGAAATTACGTTAACATCTGCATCGAATTAGTTCAAGATTGTAGTCATTGCACATGTTCTATCAGTATTGTTTGTCCAAACTGTAACTTTGCTGTTTCGTTACCAGGAGAAATGTTTCCAGTACTGGCCGGAGGAACGGTCGGCTCGACACCAGTACTTCGTAGTGGACCCGGTTGCCGAGAAGGAGTTCCCTCAGTTTGTTATCAGAGACTTCAAAGTGAAAGATGCAAGGGTGAGTACCATAGTTCCTTTCTCTATATGATCGACAGTGTTTATTCTAGTACAATACTTCATCCCTCTTCTATTCTGAGATTCTATACCCCTTTACATCCGGATCAAAATGTGTTCGCAAGCTGCGTACGAGTTCATTCCGGTTCGGAATTAGGCAAATGGACTGGTCTGGCTGATCTTTTGATTCATTAATTAGTCTGCCGATGTTTACAACACTTTCATTCCATAATGAGATATGCTGTGTATGCGTGGAATGAAATCTGTCACTCACACCGGAATGAGACCCGAACTACTTCATGTCAACGCCACCAAGCCAGCACGTTTGCGTGGACGAGCAGCAAAATACGTGAAAACATAAACTGTACCTTGCTGTGTCCTCCGGTCTTTCCTCAAAAAAGTATCCTCTGCAGACGACAAACCGCACTGGAAGGTCTTTAATACGATAATGTACTGTTCTGAACGATATTCGTTGTACACTTAGCTGGTATGCATGGTACTTCACTTTAGAACTGAACCTGCAATCATTCACTAAGTACATTAGACTTAGACTAGATTAGACTATATAAATTGTCCGTAACATCCTTCACCAATACACTCTATTCTTGTCCCATAGAGTGACAGAGTGCAGAACATCAAACAGTTCCACTTCTTCGGCTGGCCGGAAGGGGGCGTGCCCAAGACGGGAGAAGGGATCATCGACCTGATTGGCCAAGTGCAGAGAGTGTACGAACAGCAGGAGGAGGAGGGGCCCATCACTGTGCACTGCAGCGACGGGGTCGGCAGGACCGGCGTATTCTGTGCTCTGGGAACTGTGTTAGAGCGCATGCGTAGTGAAGGAGTGGTGGATTTGTTCCAGACTGTAAAGCTGCTCAGGACGCAAAGACCAGGAATGGTTCAGACCCAGGTACGTCGCTCGGCCTGCTTTATCGTTCTCATTTGCTATGGTTATAGTCATTTGTTTGCTTATAGTTTCCGGTGTGTAATACGCAATTCTAGTGTGTTACACGTAATGTCGTTTTTGTTTCCCAGGTTTGACTCCACGTTGTATATTATTTACTGCTGGACTAAAATTGTTCGGTTTCTGTGGGTTGGGTCATAATTGTTTAATTTTACTGTGTCCATGTTTGGCTCTCTTCCCCTGTATAGGGGAGCTTTGATGACGTAACAAGTGTTGACATAGAGATATCTAATTTTAATTTTGAACCAAAACAAGAGAATGAAACGTATTTCCCTACATGGAGGTGGGCCCCATCATTGAAACAATGCAGTGATAAAAATAATAATAAAAATAGTAATAACAATAATGATTTATTTATATAGCTCTTATCCCTTAATTGCTCGAAGCGCTTAATTGTTGTTACTAAGTTCATAAGATTCTGAGGATATTACATGCTACAGATAAAACTGCTATATTTAACTAATAAAATGTAATAATGATTATGATATAACGTGCGATATAATAGATCCAAGGAAAAACTGAAATAGTAGTCAGACAATAATTACCCTATAATATTACAATAGCAATTTCTTAAAAACACAAAACAAAAAAATTTCGCTCAAACGTAGTCAGAGTAGGGTTGGTGAAACAAATGAGTTTTCAATTTTCTCGGAAAGAGTTCAACGTCCAAAACAGTCGTGGTGTTGAGTGGCATTTCGTTCCACAGCCGCGGCCCAGTTACGTTAAAGAAAAAGTTCTATCGCAGTATTAAGTTTTAGTTCTATACCCTAGGAATCAGTTAAGTAGTTGCTGAAAATTTTATTTTTATGAGCGGACACTAAGCCGTTTGTTGAGTAAATAAAAAATATAACGAGGGGTTAAGCCATTTAGTGCTTTAAACATAAGCAAAAGAACCTTGAATATAACTATTAAAACAGTAGTTTTGAGTACAAGCTTTGTATTTTGTCTGTCCGTTTAGCTCTTTTGCACGGTTTGCTTTGATTTGTTTGTGGAGAAAATCGTGAAAGGGTTTCAATTTTTTACGCGTTTCTATTTTTTTACAGGAACAATATATGTTTTGTTACAAGACTGCATTGGAGTACCTGGGATCATTTGATCACTACGCCATATAAGACTAGCCCACACGGAATCACTACGTGCACCCGCTTGCCAGTGTCGTGGATGACAACCTTGAACGACACAGAAAAGGAAAAGGAACCGAAGAAGAAAGTAGAACAAACACTTGTAACCTTCGCAAAGTGCAGAATATGAGAAAAATAGAATGTTAGTCAAATATTCGATTTGGTTCTTAAACGCTGGGAGGAAAATCGTATCAAAGAGAAAGTGCTGGACCTTCAACAGCACAGCAAACCTGATGGAACACGAGCAGAGTTGACACTGTAACACGTGACTACAGTGGTCTTAGCGGAAGATTTACCTAGGTGTGTTGTGGGTTTATCTTAAAGATTTATGATACACCACGAGGTCTACGAAAGTGGAACTACTGACGCAGAAGACTATCACTTCTCTCTGCAAAAATAAAAATCAACTCACCCAAAGGCCGTGGAGTTGTAAGGAAACTCGGAAATAAACGATAGACAATTGGACAAATGTCATTTCCGAGTCTGTATTTCAACTGAATCAAACCAATAACTTCATCCGAGTTAAAGCAATAAGAGTCACTAGAGCGATAGTTCGTTCTCTTTCGCGTGACTCTCAAGAAAGAAAGTAACCAGAGGGCCAAGAAACAACAGACGTTCCACTGGGCCTCAGTTTTATGAGGTCCTTCTAAAAGGAACTGACACTTCTCCAAACGAAAAACAAATGAAAATGCAGTTGTCAAGGTAGATAACAAATCTCCCTCATAAAATGGACAAAATTTTAGACTTTTTTATACAGAATGAAAAAAACTCCGGCTTTTAGACGAAAGACTTCTAGGATTCAATGCATATAAACACGTTACCTAACTACAAACATTTAATCAAACTTCAGTATCTAAGCATTTATAAACAAATGTTACTCATTTTCTTGATGCCACTGAAACCTTAAATTCTGTAAATGAATATGAAATAAAAGTAACTGAATTGTAAAGTTTGTGGTTTCGCTGTGACGAAACGTAAACTTGTGTTGTTTCGATTAACTAAATGTTTAGAAAAAAATGACTTTAAAGGGAGGAATTTTATCGTATTGTATTCTGGCGTCGTATGCAAACTTTCATAGAACGGTTAAAAGTCCTATTTTTCCTTTCCTATACTAGCCTGTATGACAGACTCACAAGGGCGGGGGGTGCCAGGAAGGACGAAAATATGGTGCGCGTAGGAGATATAATTATATGCATTGGCCGTTCAGCGATGAGCGATAAGCGGCGCGCGCTTGTTTTAGGGATAAGGTCATGACAAAAGATGTAACGAGGTAATGACTTATTGTCCTCGTTGCATCTTCTGCCAGGCGTCTCTCTCGTGCCTTTTCTGTTCCCGTACCAAGCCTCGCGCAACTGTAGTCTGCTCTGACGAAAGACCAACACGTGAAACGTCAGATTTACACCAAACTTATGTCGAAAAACATACCATATCAATTCTTATTCAACTTACTCGGCGCCAACGCAGAATAAGCACGTTTTTTTTCAAAACTAGTCTTCTAGTGTTCTCAGGCTGCGCGCTGATCTAAACCAATATGTGCATAATTGTACCTCCTGCGCGCGCCCTATTTTCGTCTTTCCGGCTTCCAACCCGTCCCCCATTTGAGTCCGACATACAGGTTATACCTAAAGCAACGTTTGCTCATGAGTAATTGTGTTCACATAGTGGGTGGGTCCTCCTAAAATGGTCTGAAGTTGGTCTGGGGAATGATCGAGCCGAAAACAATTGCAGAATTGCATTCAAGTTAGATATCCCACTGACGATCAGTTACTGGTTTTCCTTTCCTTCGGCGACATCGTTGCCTATGCAGTTTTAATTAGCTTTTTGTCATATCTAATATGAATGCATTGGGAAGTTAGCTGCGCACTCAAAATACTACTACTACTACTACTACTATTACTACTACTACTACTACTACTACTATTATTACTACTACTACTACTACTACTACTACTACTACTACTACTACTACTACTACTACTAC
>JAOBYF010013571.1:0-13351 GCA_025403605.1 Parazoanthus darwini
GGTACAACTAGCGAGTAGAGTCCACATTACATCTATGTTTAAAATAAAACTTAACAGTTTGTGAGCCAGAACCACAGTGAACTGACTCTGTCCCTTGACAACCCAATAATGATATTGCTTGAACATTACAATGTAGCATATCAAAGTCTCGTCCATCATGATAAGGAAAGTATTTCTCTTACACTCTCAATTCATTACATTGATCACTATCTGCTAAGAAGAGAACTTCATTTCTCTCACTACACATTTTTTTAATTGCAAATGTTGTCCGCCACATGCATCAGTACAACTTACACTATTTTTATACTATGATCAATGCAAAGTCCAAATACACTACAAAGTAAACCAGATATCTATGTTAGTCAATCATCTATCTGCTTGTTAACATCCTATTTCTCTAGCTGATCTATATGGGCCCTCTATACGGCAGCCGGTTAAAATTTATAACAATGGTATTTTTGGAAGTACATGTATACACCTGCATATGAAATTTATGTAAATTTTAGAGTATACTAACTTGTTTTAAATCTTCAGCTTCCATTTTCCAACAGTGTATATTATGTATCAATCAGCTTCAAGCAGGTATGTGCAAGTACTATAGAACTTATAAACTGTCGGGTTTATGAACATTTAGATCAAACCAAGACAACCAAGTTTATGACTGAAACTGATTAAAAATAACTGAAACTGAAACTTCACACAAGTTTAATCTTTTGAAGACAAAAAATAATTTATTTAAATAGAGGAAATGCAAATTTATCACTTATGAACTTATCTTTAGTTTCTAATTAAAAATTAAACTGAACTGTGTGGTTCATTATAGAGACATTTAACTTAAAGCTTATCAAAATAAATAATTCAAAAACTGTCAAGATGCACTGAAATGTAAACTGTATTTATGTATTTAACTATATATATTAGTTAGATGTTCAGTACTTAAGTATTTAGTTAATAAGTAAAAACAATTTATGATTAATTATAAGAGAGATCTGATGACCATTAAAATGATTTAAATGACAAATCAATTATTAATTTAAATAATAATTTAGATATTTAGTTTAATATTTATTAAGTTAATTACTTCAAATCTGCAGTTTTGAACAAATGCATGCTCATCTCATTTCACTTAATATGAAACATATTAATAATAATGCTTGATGAGTGGAGTATCTTTAATTTTAATAATCAGCTGAAATTCTTTTTAACTAATATTTTCCATTTTCAAACAATATAATTTTTTTATCTATTTCTCACTTACATACACTTTTAAAATAGTAATAAATTTTTTCATTATTTACATGTACAATGAACCATAATTTTCATTTTTAAAATCCTTACTAGCATCAAAGATTTGCTTTCAAAAATAATAATTGACATGTACATTATAAACTAAGGCAGCGTCATATTACATGTATTTTTAAACTGGTTCAGAAAACTAGTAGTCAGCCACTAAGGAAAGCTTTTACACTTTACCTATGTCCCTGTATGAGCCTTCAATTAGACTGAAATGTTTAACACAGGTTATAAATATATGTACATGTACAATTTTGTATAATTATAATTATCACCAACATAAAATTTGTATGTTGTGTTTATGTTTTACTAAGTTAGTATTTAATACAGTTTTCCTTCAATTTTCAAAGGGTTATCCACTAATATAATTTAACACTGCTATTTTTTGGTTATTGTATTAAATTGATAATGTTATTATTATAGTATGGTTATGCACTAAATATAAAATTAATTAATATAAAAAAACATAATAAAAAATTAATATTAATAATAATTATAACATAATATATTAATGTACTTAATAAAACATAATTACGGTACATAATATAGTTACAACACAGTATGATGCATTTAAAGTTTTTTTATTATTAATTTAAATTAATTTTATACATGTACAGGCGTATGTCCACACAGTTAAGGATTTGAAACAAGAACATGCAGCTGTTACGCTCTGGAGGGTGTCCACAGACACTGTTCACTGACTGCAATATCTATGTACAAATCCTGCACAAAAGCTGTAATGGATACACTATAAACCCTTTGGCAAGGGTCCTTTCCAAGAAATGATAATTATAATGGTAATATAAATTATACACAACTTACATTATGAGACCTTAATTTGACTGTATGGTGAATTAAATTTGTCTGATTTCACGAGTCTTACCAGTGTTTTTCTTAAGGCCGGTACACTGGTACATTGTACCGACGTTCCCACGTAGCTGTACCGCCTTTCCCCAGCAATGGCGTCTGGCAAGTTTTTTGAAAACAACCAGATGCACAAATATGCATCATATTCCAGGACTCTAAATTTCAAAAATGTTCTGGGGGATGACCCCAGACCCTTCTGGAAGCTTTCACCTTCAGCGCTTGATGACTTCCAACCCAGGTGTACCTGCTTTCCCACTTAGTGTACCCCATTTCTCAAGCCTTTAGAAAAACACTGCCTACATACTTGTTCTTCTGTGAGTTGCTGTTTGCAATTGGCCAGAACTTGAGCCGATGAGTCAACTTCTTCATGACCACCTGAACTTTCTTCTACATCACTGATCTTCTGTGGGCCTTCAGATTCCTGAATATTAATGTTAAATAAATATTTTTAACAATAATAATAACATTGGGTTGACTTACAGTGGGAATGATCTAACGATCTCCGGGGGGAGATGTTCATAGTAGGAGATTAGGGGTACTCGTCATATTTTTTAGGGGGTAACATTGGTGGTTCAGTAATTTTTAGGGGTTTTTGCTTAGGCAAGAGCAACCAGTGTTAAAAAGTCTGAAACCAGATACACTGAAATTTGTAAATTCATAAATAAGTGTAGGTATATATTATATATAATTATTATAATTATTTTTATTCATCAATTTGTTTGATCTTTTTAACCAGGTTTGTGAAAAATACGTTTTTTGCAGTTATGCCTTTTACCATACTGATCAGCATTATTCGACAAGTCTGGACAATGTTTTATTCATTAACCCTTTCAGCCCAAAACACACCATATGGTGTATTGCAGAATTCTCCTCAACTGTCCCTATAGTTTACTTGTTAACAGGTTGGGAGAACTTTGTTTTTCATCTCAGATAAATTGCTGTGTATGATCAATTGCTTTATTCTCATTACCAAACAATTTTTTTTGTGTGGATAATTTAAGGAGAATTTACGTACTGATAAACTAGCTTGGGTTGAAAGGGTTAACATGACTTGTAATGTTACATTTTTTTGGAAATTATAATTAAGGGACGCTGATGCAGAGGGATGGGGAGAGGTGTGATTAATTAACACAGTTTTTAATCAGAAGAACAGCGAGTCTTCTCTGATCTAATTAGGTATTTTAAGATATGGTACCATAAATTAAGTGTTTTACAATTAATCTATTTTATATTAGTAAATAGTATAAACTTGCCTCTATTTCTTCTAATTCTTTGACAGTTTCTTCTCTTTGGCCTTCTGTCCAATCCAGCCATACAAACTTCTCAAAGAATCCACCATCTAGTTTTGCTGCTCTGTTAACGAAAATCTACAACTATCATAACATGTACACAGCAGAAAATGAAATAAAACAAAAGTCAATATTGTGACTGAGGCAAAAATATCCACTACATTTTGTTTAATTGTGAACCCACACTGATTGTAATGTTTTGTGTGTCATATATATCTGAAGTATCACTTATCCATCATGCATGCAAGGCAATGTCACTCTGCCGTGATTTCAATTAACATATAGATTCACCATTTTTGATAAGGGTAAAACATTTTCTCATAATTACTGTGAAACCTTGCTTTGTGCTCCCCAAAAACTATAAACACCATATATAATAAAATATTTTTGCTGTGGCATTAATTACTTATATACCACAACTACCAATCAGTCAATCCTTTTCATGACATCACTGTTTTTGTTCCTCTAATTATATAAGGTAATAACTTCAATGAGACTGCATTTTGCAGATAAAGAATGCTGTGAACCTTCTTTATTTGAATCAAAATTGTTCACACAACAAACATGTCAAACAAAACTTAATTTAAAACAAATCTGTCAACAGGTATTGTACCATCTTAACATTTCAGACTGTTAAGGTAGTGCCAAAATGTCTTGACAAAACTTTTTTAAAAGTTTCCCTAAATACATGTGCTTCATGGTGTGCAAACAATTTTGATATGATAAAAGAGGAGCTGGTTAAAAATTACTTTTAATTCCAGCGTAAAATAACACTCTGGGCTCAGGCAATTTTGACACATTTTGAAAAACACTCTTCAGCAAGTTAATTCTAAACAGATTACTCAAAATAGTATAGTTACTGCTACTAGTTGCAAACATATATAGTTCATTTTAATCAATCCTGGTTGCTGGGAAACCACCCAACCAGTGAGTGGGTGAGAAAAAAAAGTCAGCGGTAACTGGGAATACGAAACTGGTCTATTATAATTCTACTTTCTGTTTGTTTCTTGGTTTTTTAGATATATTAAGGTTTGGCCTTATAAAATAATTCAAAACTCCACACAACTGTTTTTAACATTTTAAAAGAAAACAACTTTTAAATCGAGTTAATTTTCTATTGCTAAAAGATCCTTCAGCCTGTGGCCTAATTAAAAATGAATTTTACATGCAATTTGGAGGATTGTTCCAAAACTCAATAAAAATCACAATATTATAATAAATTTCAGCTTAGTTTTAATTTAGCTGAAACAGAAAAAATAATCAGAAAAATATTTATTTACAACTTTTTGGAAAAAAAAACATTGAAATTTATGCAATTAAATGTTTATTTTGTAACAAAATAACACCATTTTGTTTTTTTGGTATCTATACATTTTGAGGGCAATGTATTAGACACCTACATACCAAAACTACTTTATAATAAGTTTATTTCAACAACAAAATTCTGACTGGTGCTCACCACGACTCAAAATGTTCACTCGCTCAATCAATTAAAATATCGATCATGGAAAACACGCAAAAACCGAAATTTTACTAGACACACGCACATTAGCTTCAGCCGCAAATGTATTTCTAAAATGATTTCGAAATTTATAAACAAAACTACAGTAAACAGGAACTGTATATATTAAAACCGAAAAAACTTGAGGTACGTAACATTTCTCAGCCAGCAAGTTCATCGATACAGCTGGGACTCCATTTGCTGGAAAGCTGAATGATACTTTACAAAATTTATTATACAATAATCAGCCCAACCGTGAATTCTGTACCGATACCGTTTTAAAAAGCCTTATTGACATTGTTAACGGAGAAGGTAAGATATTTTAAAAATACCATGCCGTGCATCTACTGATCTAACCAGATCTTCTGATTCCCATCAAAACAGTAATTCCGTATATGCACACTAAATGTGATACAAACCTATCGAGAGGAGTGAGACCTTCCAGATACGTTTCTTTATGTGAAATCGAAAGCTTCTGACATAATCCAAGTTTCCTTGACTTTCGAAGCCTTTCCAAATGTTCTTTCTCGTCTTCGATAGCAACAGTGCTAGCCATAACTTTTCGAAGGAATGCTGCCTATACATCAATGTAGAAGATACGATGCAGGTTGCTGAATTCCAGACAAATTAAACAGATCAATGAACACAAAGGACCCTGATATTATTCTTCACACAGCCTAATTTACACAGCCTTTAAGTGTCCAGAAGGTAATTTCATCCATTGACATTAGAGAGCTTAAGCAACGAGGACGGGAACATCAACGAAGACGGCTGCTGAATTTTTAACTTTCCGTTTTCATTTTTTTCAGTTTGTATAACTCAATCGGTTTTTTTTGTTTTACGACCGGTGTGTGAATGGAAAAAAACTAGAAGCTTCATTCTTGAGGCCTCACGAGGATTGAGATAATTCTTACTTTAACGCTCCCGCTCCCTATAAAACCCCACAATTAAGCTTATCACGTTGTTTTTTCAAAAGACGACGACGCAAAGCTGGCCAGCTGGTTGCATTCCAATGTGAAGCTGTCGTACTCTGTTATTAAGTCCATTGTTTTGTGACGTTCTCGTTGACGTTCCTGTCCTCGTTCATAGTGCTAAAGCTCTCTGCTATTAAAAGTAAGCAAATGTCGAACACAGAGCTTGTTACAGCTACAAGATAAAATTAAACTAGACTGCGATAAAAAGAAATCAAAAGCTGTCAGAGAGTGTACCAGCGACAACGAAGAGAGTTTGACGTTAGATCATGATCCAAAGATCGCTTTGAACTGTCAAACAAATGGCCTCTGTTCTTGTAATCATTTAAGAAAATAAATCTGTAAAAGTGAGAACACAACAAAACATTTGATTATTTATACGATTGATTACTTTGCAATCGGCGATCACTTGCCTTGCAAGAGTTGTCAAGATCTATTTAAAGATTATGTATTTGGTTCAACTAAAGGATTGGTAGACCTCTATAAAAAACAAGTAATTGCTTTAAGATTTTTTAGTTTGAAGTAAACACCCTTTATTTTTGAGACAGTTAAGAGTTAGCGCATGTCTTTTAGCATGCAATTAGTGTTTGACACACTGATTAACTTCAACCAAATAATCAATAATCAAGCAGAGGAAGTATCATGGCGTCGTAATGTTTGATACAAGCCTCTCGTGGGATGACCTTGCGTGCTTTACGAAGCATACCCAGCCTGGGTAATATTTTGGTGGAAATATATTCAAAGCGGTCATTCCAGGCCCGACAGGTTCGGATCAAGCATGACGCAAAGATACGTGAACTCATATACCCTGCTGAAGGATTTCCTATGACATTACTCAGCTTCCATTCACGAGGCCATGTGCCTGCATTGATGCAAAAGTTGAACGTTTTTGCTATTGGGGCAGCAATAGCAGGTGCAGATATTTTCAATAACTTAACAGATAAACCATCAGGGCCGCTGGAATTCTTAGTATTTAAATTAGGCAGGAGATCAAAAAGCGCGCAAAAAATTGTCAGTTATGTTCTAACATATTTTGGAGGGTATGCTGAGATTGATTTCGGACTTTTCACTCGGGAAAAGCGGTTGTTTGATCACACGGACCGGATATGTGAATATTGAATATGATGTTGTCACTGAGTGTTGTGGATGAGTACAATAATGATAATTTATTAATCGATAAACCGTTTGGAATCAACTGTGATGCGGCATTTGGTTGTGATTGTAATGTCAAACTGGTCAATGTTAAAATCACCAACGACATCTTTGTTTTCACCAGATATAGTGTCACTGTTAGTTGCAGATGTGTAAAAAGGTTCAGAAACTGACGGGGTGTCGGAGATATTATCCATTTTTTCTCACTGTTCCCAATCAGATTTGTATCTCTGGACAATACAAGCTGCAATAGACAATACATCAATCGCCGATGAGGAAGTTTACTTTTCCAATTGTGATGCGTGAGCGCACCGAAAATTGACACTCGCATGCGAATTCGAAGATGATTTGTGCTTGCGCAAATCATTTTAGGATGCGCATGCGCGTGTCATTTTATGATGCGAACGCACATCTTGTTGCGGGATTGTACAAGGACCACAAGTGCAGCTAATTTTATTGTCTGCACGAGTATGTCATTTTAAATGCGCATGCACAGATCATTCTAAGATGCGCATTATTATTTAGTTTTTGGGTGCCGGTGCACGTGCTCATCCTAATTTGGGGTGAGCTGGTTAGAGAACCCGCGATGCGGGCCATTTTCCAAAGATGCTTCTGAATTTTTAAAATGTTTTAATATTAAAATAGTGTCAAGAACCAAATTTAATGCTGTTGGAACGTTGTTTCTTTGATCATTTAATATGTCTGTACACGCGTACGTTTACAAAATACTCACTTAGGCACTTGAACGTAAAAGAGGTATTTATTTTCTTCTCTACAAAAGATATGTCAAACCATTAACATAACAATTATCACACAACAGCTGGTAACTCCTTCTTTTGACGGTGTATCTCGTGAAACTCCACAAATTCAGGACGTGAATTTGATCTTTAGAAAAAGTTTTACTTTTCCTAAGTACAGAAAAGTTGGCGCAAAATTTTACAATTAACGGTCTTTTATGAGCTAAAAATTGTAGTGTAAAGGAGTTATTGAGACACTTATCATAATAAGAAATGGTTTAAAACACCTGTCAGACCCATAAAAAACAGGTTCTGCCATATGCTGGCAAAGTGACTGGTATTCCTGTCTTTAGCCTGCTTATGTCAATATTGTATAATTATAATTGTTTGCATTACATCGTATTATATTATATTACATTACATTACATTACATTACATTACATTACATTATATTATATTATATATCATATCATATCATATCATATCATATCATATCATATCATATCATACCATATCATATCATATCATATCACATCATATCATATCATATCATATCATATCACATCATATTATATCATATCATATCATATCATATTATATTATATTATATTATATTGTATTATATTATATTATATCATATTTCTAAACATCCGTCGACAACCAATGTGCGATGTAAATATTTGGCAAATTTATAGTCAATACGACAGACCTGTAGCCTGCGTAACAAGTGTTTCCGTGCAGATTTAAAGCGCAAGCACCCTTTTTCTTGCGCGGCTTCAAACTCGCTCGCTGCTTTGCTTGCGCTTTGAAACTCCACGGTAACGTAGAACTGTCAACCCCCGAGGGCTCAAAACCTTGAGGTGGTGATTATAGATTACCTGGGAATCTGGGGATTCAGCGAAAAAATTGAAGATTTAATGAATTGCCTAATCTCATTTTATTGTCAAACCATTACATAGGTGACATTTAATTGTTAATACAAGTATACTGATCGTTGGCCACACACTGGATAGTTTTGAGATTAAAATGGATTATACTCACTCAGAATCAGTTAATAGATCGCTCGTACTTCATTCGGCAAAATTCCTTACTGGCACTATGGTGTTTATCGTCTAGCCCACGCCTTGTTGAAACCAATTTGTTCTACATGCACACTACAAAGAGACAAAAGACAAGTCTGGAACGACGGCGCATGAAAACGAGACGCGAACTATGCCAAATTTCATACCCAGGCTGCAGGCGCAGTGCAAGGAAAACGCGACGTGGTAGGTGAGTTTCGAAATCCCACGAGGCTTGTTCAAGACTGGAAAACCTGGAAAGTTTCAGGGATTTGCCGAGAAACCGTGAGTGAAACCCAGGTAAAATCAGGGAGATTTGGCAGGTCTGAGAAGAATATTTTGCGGAAGCGACAATCAGAAGTCACTTGGCTCCGCTCTTATCGGAAAAGCGTAGGCAAGTAAACGTTTTGCATTTAAAAAAAAATTAAATAATAACTGTTGCAGCAATTTTCAAATGAGATGAGAAGCGATGGTAATTTATATTTTGCTATACCGCTTGTGTTTCAATAATGGTTTCATAGCCTTTCTTTTTTTTCTATTTTGAACAATGTCTAGTATTTAGTTTCTGCCGAACTTCCAAATTCATTATGCAGGCACAGTTTTGCGCCGTTTTGATAAGTTATCCGGTATAATGTAAACATGGCCTCAAATAAACATTTTAGTTAAAAGCATGTCTCGTGGCCAAGTTTAGAGGACGTCGTGAAAAACAGTCCAAAAAATCTAAATTTCATATAATTGCGATGCTGGCACGCCTCGACGTAATTTTTAAATTGATTTGTTAGGTTAAGATCAATTCAGGTTGAATTTGCCCTCGAATACCTCAACCGATTATCCGGTTTAGTACGAAAATGGGTACAGGAGTAGAACTGGGGTGCGTTGTCGAACGGCTTATGCTGATATCACAAAATCCTGATCGACCACGACATGATGTCCAAGACAACTCTTTAATGCATACATACGTAGCACACAGTCAGATTAAGCTCAAGTTGTCCAGCTGCTGTTATTTGGTTTTATATTTAAGTCTGACTTATTCAAATATTTTTGCTGAAACAGCCGATGCAGCAACTCAGATTGAAATAACAATAAACTATATTTTAGAAGGAATATACTTCAAACATTTCACCTTCGCTCCTAGCATTAACATAACGAATGTCTTAAAATGCTGACGTTGTTAAAATTCGTATGTTGAGCGTTATGATTCAAAATACGACTCATGTTAATGGTCATTAATCTCGTGTATTTTTCACTGAAGTAGGGATGGTGCATATTCTTGGATTTTGCGACCAAGTGTGATCAATATTTTTAATTGATAATATCGGAACTTTATTGATAAGCCCTCGAGTTGTCCAACTTCCTCACCACGCGATGTAAATGAGTACATCGACTTCCTACAATATTATCAACTTCCCTCTGTACTTACGCGGGCGTGGATTTTAAATCATTCAAGTTTTTCCCTTAATTAAATCCCGAGAGACAGTTCTAAATCTTTCATTAGGAGTTTCGTCGTGTACTGGTAAGACATTGTGTTTCCCAGTGCGAGACAAAACACGTGAAAACAGTTGACTTGAAATTTTAATGTGAGTTAGTCTTGAACCAAAACCGCGCCAATTTCATCATGTCGCAAGAAGTAAGTGCAAATCGAGACACAACAGAGCCAGAGGTTATTACAGCGCAAATTGCCCTGCTTCCTCCGATCGATGTTGAACCCAGATCAAAGCCGAGATCAAGAGCATTGCGAAAACCCGATGCGAAAAGCGGCAGGAGAAATGCGAAAGATATTATAGCATTGAGTTGTGTAATCATTCTGCTGCTGTTACTGCTAATTGCTATACCTTTGATCGCGCTCATTCGAACGGGGCGTGGATCAAGCGCTGGAGTGAGAACAAACTCATTTAACCCAACTAGGACAATTCCCAACGTTGTTACTCGTTTCACGAAACAGCCACGGACAACACCGCCGGGCGAAAAGATTACAATGACAAAACAGCCAACAAACCGCACACGTTCAAAAGCAAGACAAGGTCAGTGAGGTAGTAAATTTACTTCACAGAATACTCACCAGGCACATGTCGCATTTACCTCTACATCACGTAAAAGTGGGCTAGCTACCCAAATCAACTGGGAACACGGAACCCTTGTTACCTATATCTAAACTATTCTTTTAGTACTCTTCAAAACCCAGTTACGTTCTGACCAAACTCCCCGAGTCGGTATCCATTCTAAACTGAGACGAAGGAGGTATTTAACACAATCGTTCAACCCTCGGGTAGCAAGCTACGTTACTAGTTAATTTGGAGTAACTGGAAGCTATTGGACCAAAGTCGTTTCCAACCAGCCAATATATTATATTAATTTTGTTGTTGCTCTATTGAAATGAAAGTTTCAACAAATCGCTTTCAAATTGACAAGATGTCCAAAACAAGCGGGTGGTTTCATTTTCCGTTTTGGGGTATGGTCATTTTGAATATTGAATAACCCTCATAACGAGCGCTTTTATCAGTAAGAAATGAATGAAGCTTTTAACCTATTACAAAGGTAACATCGTAAATTAAATTCACTGGCTGTAATCCAAATTTTCAAAACGTTATCCAATAATCCGATTTTAGTTGTGATGAGCTGCTTTTCTTCGAAGTCAGAAGAAGCTCAGAGAACGCTAAAGATAATACATTACTGCTGCCATAATATATTTAATTTAATCGAACGACTGTATACAAACTGGGTTGAGAAAACAAGGGAACTTTTTGCTTCCAATGGCTAACAAAGAGAAGTTTCGGAAACAGCGGGCTACTTATCATGAAGTTCCGAATTCGGTTAAGTTTAAGAACCTGACTGAGTTAAAGCGATTTTAACTTCGAAAAGTATAAAGAATTCGACATCGTATATTTACCAACAATCTCGCAGTCTCAGCACTTGCTTTATATTGTGTCTATATAAATAGAAACGGATATTCAAATGCTTTTATCTTGAGGACACTTCTCATATAGTGACATACTTAGTGCCCTACGAATACGCAAAATATGGTTTAATTTTAGAACAAATTGATGTCATATTGAGACAATGTCTCGCGGCAATAACGACTAATGTACTTTCAATTAAGAAACGCTGAAACACCACAGATATTAGATGACATTACATGCTAAGAAAAGACCGTATGTTTTGCAGATGCTTTATTTTATATAAGCAGCTGGGAGAAGATCATTTGCCATGGTATGTTTTTTTTTGCATGCAGGCCGGCCATGTTTTTAGAAGCGGGAGAGCAATCACATGCCCTCGTGCTCCCCCCAAAAAATTACAAGGGTGCGTTTTTTGCGCACTTTCAGTGACAATTAATACTGTTGTTTGATCGAGTGTTTGAAAGTAAAAACCACTTTTCGAAGAAAGCAGCGTAGCGGAGCCTTAAATATCTTTACGCTACATTATCGGATCATAATGAAATAATATCGAGTGCTTAAAAATCTTTATCATACAGCAGACTTTGTTTGTATTAGTTTTTTAAAAATTATTTTGATTTTTAATTGAAATAACTTAAAAGATCAACCGAATGGCCTTCACAGACACTAGTCATGCAAAGTACAATAGCAATTCCATACAGAATTGTCGAATGAACAGCCTGCTCATAATATATGAACGGTTCGTATATTAAACAAGGTTTAGACCACTAATTCCCGCTTATAAGCCCAAGGATTATTTAAAATTTAGATCGCAAGGGAATTTCAAGCTGCAGGTTTTGAAAATTGAGGATTGAGCCAAAAATCTAACAAACTCTAAGTCCTGTAACTAATATAGACGCAAGTATCAAGTTACGAACATTATTAGTACCTGACTGAACTTTATCGTAAAACTGTCAATCAGAATCAGGTTATTATTTCAGTAACCAGTTCAGCTTCCAGCATATTTAGCAAAATCTACCTTCTCCTTAGAGTATCTATATATAGCCGATTGAAAGTTTGTAAGATAAAAAACGATGTTCTCCTATACTATTTATGGAAAATGTATGGAAACAGGTAATGAGAATTTACTAACACTTCGTTTGGCACTATTGGGAGTGAAGAGTTAAATAAAAGCTATACAGCGTGATAAAGCGGCTCATACAGTGGAATATTTTTCCTCCATGGCACTGGGCAACCAGTCGAAGATCTGGATACCGCCAATCAAACTACGCCGGGCTGAGAAAAATCAGCGACAGCTATTGACCCTTCGATTTAGGATCAAGTTATGAAGCGGCCAATAGCTTGTCTAGTAGTGGTAATGTCGAACAGGAAACAACTGTCTGCTATTGCATGATGAAACTCTTAATTGCACTTGTGTACCGAAATATCCTTAAACCCTTAAGAGCGAGTTCGCGGTAGGATCGCCTACGGCCCGCAACTCGAGAAAATTCAATTTTTTAAAAACCATACCAGAATGAAGGCTTGGGGGCACTATTCATAAAAATATAATTTTAAGTTCGATCAGCCAAATATTTTTTTCACGAGACGACTTT
>JAOBYF010013682.1:0-13349 GCA_025403605.1 Parazoanthus darwini
AATTTTATACTAAAACAAAACAAGTTTGTCCCCTGACCTGATGATTTTGACACCATTACCTGGTCTTACAAAACCATTCTATCACTGGTCACGGAATCTCAGCCCATATTCAAACATCAGTACGATAAATTTACCTGTTGGTTTCGGCTCCTTGGCATCACATCGAGTTTTGCAGCTGATCCTACAGGTCCGTTCAATCCAACCGTTAGTCACGCAATCTCCTGCTTCTGCCCATCTTTGGCACTCTTGGCGTTTGTCCAAACAACGAAGACCTGGTGTCAAAATTTAAACACTGCACGTTACAAGCAAATATCATTAACTGTTACTAAACATACTAATATACAAATATCAAAAGTTATCTTCCATGTTTTGTTGGGAATTTATGAAGCAGAAACCACTTGGTTAAATATTATTATTACAACTTTTGGTTTTGAATTTCCTTGACAGATGGGGAAAGAACCACCGTCTTTTGAAATGTTTTCATCATATAACAAAAAATGCGCATGCAGTGAGGTCTAGCGCCATCAGATTCTTTCACAAATATTGGTTTTTGCTTACTATGCATCAGCAAATTGATATGATAAATGGGTCTGAAAATGTGGTGTAAATGAAAAAAAAGAGAGTTAAAAGAAAAGGGGAAAGCAAATGCAAGAAAATTTTAACGAAACGGAAAAGGAGAAGAAACCAAGCTTTGGATCTTTTTTTTTTATTGACCCTTTCAGTTATTCCGGTACGATTCCTTTTTAGAAAGAAAAACAAAAAAAATAGCACCCTTAAAATGTTCTTCATCGCTGCTATAGATGTTTAAATGTCCTCGTAAAGATAAAATACAATAAATCTACGATACATTCAGTGCTCGAGTTGTACAAATGTTGAAACTCGAAAAAGAAATCTGGCGTTTTTGCCTTACCTACTGCAAAATTGTTGTTTGGCGGTCTAGTTCCTGTGGGTGGGACCTGGGTGGGGCCAGGAGTCACTGGGGGTTGAGTTGGGGCAGCGGTTGTGGGACCTTGAGTGACAGGGGGTTGAGTTATTGGCGGGTTGGTAGGACACACTGAAAGAGAATTAAAAGTACATCAAGTTAACAACTTTCAGCGCTTCATATTTTTAGGCAGTTTTAGTCAAATATTTTTGGTAAGGAAAAGATTAAATTTTTTTTGGAAGGGATGATAATGAAAAATTCAGTCTCAGACGGAAACAGTATTTTCCACAACAAAACGTGCGTAAACAAGGTTTATTTTTAAGAATGATGTTACTGCAAACAAGAAGAACTTTTTACTGTCACGTTTACGTAGTTGCCAAGTAGTTTACATTTTCCTACACCAAAATAATGGGAACCAAACATCTTACACCATACAAAATATGTGTACAAAACATTTTTCATAATTTGGTAAAATCAGATGTTGGAACTGCAACATCTTGATTTGTTGTATACGTATTATCACACATCTTTCTCCAACTTTTTCCAACATTTTCTATTATTTTCAATCATCTTCCATTTTTTCCAACTCAGATGATGGAATTTTTTCCTGTGATTTGTTGCTCAAGCAAACTATAGCACTGAACCTGAAATCCCCTCTGATGCAAAGTGTCTCTTATATTTAGGTTAATAATTTAGAGTTTGTTTAGTATGGTTTATTTGAATTTGGTATGTGCCTTTCGGATACCATATATAACATGAATTGAGTGGTTTATGGTAAGAAAACTGAGAGTTCTTGTAAACTGTTTTCTCCAAAACTACATTAAGTATCTAGCTGGGGGAGAATTAATCCAAATTTTAACTAATTGGGGACGTGCCGCTCTTCAGGGTTACTTTTTCGACTCTCTGATTATAAAATGGTCTAGAAAAGACGTTATAGCAGAACAATGGATGAAGTCATCAACAGAGTATTAATTTTTGGGAATTCTTCTCTTAAACAGGATCAAGGTTTGGGTGTCTGAGTGAAACTTCCAATCGGAGTTAAGGTAGAGTATCCCCCGGGATATTGACCACTTTCATAATACGCACCAGTGGCCATGAACTAAAACTTCGAGTCGAGGCCGGTGGGATCAAAATACAGCAAATGTATGAGAACTTGGAACTTGACCTCGACTTGTAGTTATTGTTTATGGTCACTGGAGCAAACTATGAAAGTAGTGTATGGTATCTAGTACGACACTGAGTGCAAATACAGCAGCTAAATCTCTTCATTCATCATTTCTAAAATGCTTATTGCATCATTCAATAGAACTTGCATTAGTGGATTTTGAAGAAATCGGTGTAAGATCACCGATCAGTAAGATTTGATAAAAACCCGACGTTTTGACACAGATGATGTCATTATGATGACATAATGACGCCACATGTTAAACAAACTACACCAATTAATTGGCTTGCAATTATCTGCTAGCCCAGCAAACTTTATTCCAATGCGTTGAATAGTTTCAGAGTTAGTGACCGCGGGCACATCCCGCCCATCCCTTCCCCTCCTCTCCGAGCCAAGGAATCCCCAAAAAGCTCGGGTAGAATGGAGTTAAGCACCCCGTTGTCTGAAACACTTTAGTTTCGATTCGAAGCGGACGTGTGGCAAAGTATTATCACATGTTTTAAATAAAGATCGTCGCAGAACGAATGGCATATAGTAAACAGATATGGCAAATGAACATAGTTTACTATCATTAACCACTCAGAAATTTCACAGGACTGAAAGCCTCTGTCACATGCCATATTAGTTAAACTTTGCTGCAACACCTACCACAGCCGCCTCCACCACCATTGCAAAACCCACACGTGTGACGGCAATTGGTCTTCATTTGAGAGTCGGTGTTGCACATTCCAGACTGGGCCCAACCCTTGCACTCAAATTGCAGGTCCATACAAGTATCTGTGAACATTTTGATACGGAGTAAGTGTTTGGTAGTATTAACCCTACATTGAGGCCAAGCGCCAGTTCAGAATTTTATCGTACATTTTGGAGTATTCGAGACGTTAGGTTCAATTTTAACAATTGTTTTAAAGGTGTTTTAAATTCATGAAGTTTTTCAGTGAAGACAGCTAACTTTTAGATGTGGGCAAGTAGTTGCTATCAGTTGAAAAACAATTCCAAGTGTCTTTTGTTTGCTTGTTTTGAGATTTTTCGATTCTTGTCGTGTTGTTTGCTTTTAAAGCTTAAGATGTTCGGATCTAATTATGTTAATAATTTCCGTTCAATGAAAACATGTGCTCGGTCCAATTAAAGTTGGATTAAGACATTGCGCAATAGTACTAAACTAATTAATATTCCAAGAACTGCCTAACTGTTAGGTTGCACGGGGATGGGCAAAAACCAGCGCCGTTATCAAACCTCTCTAAAAAACGAACCGGCAAAGCTAGAGCTCCCAGTTTTGTGAATTTTCGAGAAACTCCAAAGTAGCCGGTCTGAATAGGATTAAGTAAACAAAAAATACTTATTTTTCCTTGTTTGTTACAATTTAAAATATTTGGTCAGGAATAATTTCTGAGGTACTACCGCATGAAACAGGTCTGTAGACAAACTTCGTTCAAAATTCTTCACAAAATAACCGGATTGATAACGATGAGCTCACATGAGTCGTTGTATTGTGATTACCGCATATATGTTCAAGTACGTTCATGGTAATATGTCAAACTAGAGTACTGTACCTCTGTACTGTAGTACTGTAGCCTGTACTGACCAATGGCTAGTGCGTTTAAATACTGTCCCCTACCTGACGAGCAAAAGTCACAGGTCTTCTTGCACCAATACAGCAAGGCCGAGTGCCGCGTACAAAGTCCTGTCTTCTTCCAGTCGTCGCAGTTTGACTCGGACGATATATCAGCACATCTCTCTGAAACAGATCTAGCCTCAGTGATAAAGGCCGGAACAGCTAAGGTTGCACGAATTACAATAATAAAGAACTGTTGAACTTAAATTTATTGGTCAAAAATGTCCTAAAAGAAGGGTCTTGTCTTTGATATTCCGAGAAGTTCCTTTAGAGAAAACATTCGGTTCGGGTTTTTTGGATTTCTTCGATACGGCTTCGTATTTTTCTGCAATTCCAATCCAAGTGCTTTCGGTTGAGCTCATTCAGGAAAAAAGTTTTGATAACAACAATCAAATAGCGTGTTTCTTTCGAAATATACTAAAAACAAGATGCATGTTTTAAGCTTATTTTAGTTTTTAACTCGGATAATCGTATCTTAGACATAGATCTTTTACGAGATCATCATCTCTTTTACAGCTTAAGAAACCAACGCCGTTCGAGAATCTTATTTAGGATTGATCCAACAACATTCATGAAGATGTCTACGATTAACACAGGCAAATGGATAGGAGAGGAAACGAATAAAATAAAATGAAATGAAATAAAACAGAATAGAATAAAATGAATTGAAAACACGTGCATAAATTCTTGAAGATGATTGATATAGAGTGAAGTAGAAAGAGTATAGAGTAGTGTAGAATAGAATAGAAAAAAAATAGTATATAATAGTTTAAAAAATAGAATAGAATAGAGTATCATAGACTTAACAGGACATTATAATATGAAGTGGAATAGAACAGAACAGAACAGAATAGAACAGAACAGAACAAAATAGAATAGAATAGAATAGAATAGAATAGAATAGAATAGAATAGAATAGAAACACATTTTGAATGAGTTGAACCCTGTTCTCCAAATTTAAATCACCTGCATCTATGATTGTAGCAAAAGTTTAACCAAAGGCTACAATACTTCGTTGAAATCCGTACTTGGTAGTGTAAAGGAAGGAGGATATATTTTCTTTGTTAGGCTCTAACGCCCCTTTGTTCATATTATTTTGCGCCACATTGTTTAACAATTTTACAATTAAAGTATTTACTGTGTATAATAAAATTTGTTTGAATTACTTAATAAGTTTAACTTGCTGTTATTGTTACTATTCATACGATTATTATTATTACAGTCGTTATTACTATTACGTACCTGCTCGTCTTTGTCTAGAAGAACGCTTCAGGCTGTCTGGAGAAAAATGATAACAGCGAAGGATTAACTAAATAATAAGCAACAGAACTTGAGATGATGATGATGATGATGACGATGATGATGATAATAATAATAATAATAATAATAATAATAACAATAATAATAATAATAACAATAATAATAATAATAATAACAATTGTTATTATTATTATTATCATTAATAGTCAGCTTACTTGGACATTTGTACATCCTTCGGGCCTGCAGAGCGTCGTCGTCGCTAAGTCCAATGTACGGAGTTTTGCCATTCAGCGGTCTGATTGGCTCCAGTGTCTTCTTACCATTTTTGGAAAAGGCCGTCCAAGGGTAATGCATAATTGACCTGTGGGTGGGGGCAAGTTGTATTTCAGCGCTATAAATATTAAAAGAAAATATGAAAAAATGGCACAATAAGCTGATTATTTCAGAACTACCCTCTCTCCGGTTCATTCCTAAATCTTGATAAAAAGAGAAAAAAAACAAAAGCTTTATACAAAAAACAATCACGAAACATACCCGTAATCAAACGGAACGCCATAATCAATAACCTCCGTGTTCCACTTCTTCTTTTCAAAGTTGTATTCCAAACCTGTATTGGTAAACCAAGACGATATAGTTACGACAATACCTTCCTCTAGCCCAGTCTATTAAATAACACAGTGTTTCCAAACATAGGGTGATCAGTGCGTTATATGTGGGGCTGTGTAAGGCGATGTAAGGTAGTGTAACGCAATGAGGTGTAATGTAATAAAGACATTTTAATAACAATGATTTGAATTGAAGCAAGCGTATTACATATGTTGGGAATTAATGGCTGCTACTCTAAAGTGGAAACACCCCATTCATCATTTTATAAACAAAACATCGCGTTATTTCAAAGATAATAAGCGATCTTTACTACTATTTAACGTATTTAACCATGTAGTTTAAGTTGTAAGAAGTCTGTTCCAGAACTTTGAATTTACTTCAAATCAATGAAAGTGATTTTTCAAACGCATTCCAAGTTCGTAGTTAGCTGCCCTTGAATCCAAGATGGTGGTTTATGACGTCACTAACCGTCAAACATAACTTCAATGCTGTAAACTGACTGACTCATAGCATACGGACACTTTCTCCCTTCCGCTTTCTTCTTTTCCCGGACTTTGGAACCTCGGGACAAATGGGGCTAACAGTATTAATTCGGTATCATTAGCCATCACTCACCATCGATTATATTCTCATAGTTAATCCTGAGGTAGCTGTCTCTGTCTGGTCGGCTCTGTTCGTGCCAGAAACCAATCGAATGTCCAATCTCGTGCACCATCACGTGTTTATACTCACATCCATCACCAATAGATAGCCACGTTTTCCGCCCGTAAACAACGCCCACCTCACTCCAGCAGCTACAATAGAGAAAAGATTCAATAATTACACAATGAAACAAGTGGTGCTTAAAAACGCTGAACTTTAATGGAAAACATCGAGAGATAAATAATATTTCGAGAAAACTATTTCGTTAATTTTGATTAAATTTACACAGTTTTAGTATATATACTAAACATTACAGTAAAGGTAGGTAGTGTGAAGATAATCAATAACATTGCAGCTTAGTAATTCTGAAACGCGAAGCTGTACGTGGCTCATGAGATTTGACCGAAAGTACATGATGGAGGCGTCTAAAACACATACCTGATCTTAAAGCCCAGCTTACAGATGGATGTAGGTGACTAATTGTTACCGAACAGGATTACCTACTCTTTTAAGAGTGTGCGTGTATGGGTTCTTTAAGTGCCTCAAAACTGAGGACGTTGAAAGTCTAGTCTAACGACCTAACTTCCCTATTCACGGTCGTCGTAGCGAAAGAACATCGCACAAAGTTCAACCTACAGTCAGGCCGGAAACTGAACCCGAAGTTTGCAGCTAGTCTGAGATCTTACCAATTACGACAACCTCGCACAGTCATGGCCTGGTTCTATTCAGGAAGATAGTGCACCACAGGAAAGCATAACAGCTATCAGTACTGTGTGTTTCTGCACTTAATCAGTTCAAGGTTTGCCGGAAGATATAGACTTTTGATAAGTAATTAATATTTTGAAGTGTAGCGGGAATGTCACAATATGGTAAAAGGGTTTTGACGCCGCTAGTTGACAAGTAATAAAAGTTGCATTTTTATCAACAACTGACAAATGTCCCAAAATTTATCTAAAAATTCGTATTTCGACCTCAAAAGTTTTCATGACAACTGACAAACAGCTTACGTTTTAACAACCGGAATGCATGACTCGAATTTTTCCAAATTTAGTGATAATGCCTTAAGATGGAGAAGAAAATGCGAGGTCTCTTAGAGGGGGACTTAATGAAATATGTTTGACTGACCAACAAAAACATTAAAAAATGCAAAGATTATGGAAGTGGCTGGCCCCAGCTGGTAATTGTTCTGGAAAGTATTTTTGAGCCGGGGGGATAGTCAAAATGTCCCCTCCCTCTCAATATTTTGGCTCTTAAAACCATGCCGCTTGACGAAAATTACCCCCTTCAATGTTTGCCAAAAGAACCGAAACTTTCTAGAGTTAAGGGTAATCTTTATTCATATCAAGCATCTTAAAGAAAGATAGCATATATATTAACCACACGATGGACAGTACGGACAGTACTGACTCTATATCGTTTACATATTCGCTTTAAGATATTTTCCCTACCCGTTGCCCCTGTGGAACCAAACATAGTTTTTCTCGTTTGTCCTTTTCTTGAATTTCAAACATGTTTTGCTCTCCCACTCAGCTATCGCCTCCATAGTCGATCTCACGGCTCGGTCCATGTTTGCTAACAGTGCAGTAACATTATTAATCAGTACTATACACGGGACCAGATATAACTTGTAGAAGTACACTTTGTATACAGGCCTTATCGTGATTGTTTAGAAATCTTAATACAAGATTTCTGTGCGAACAGAATCGTGACTAATACTATCTAAAAACTTACTAGTTTTTCAAATCGTAGTGCACGTGTCACTTGAAAGATAAGGTTTCTTGTGTTTTTTGAGAGGAAACGTACTCCATATGCCTCCGTGTCTAATCAAAAGGGTTTTATTGTTATTTTGTTTTAAGTTATGAAACATAATTGTTAATTAATATGTATGTACTATTTATATATGGTAAAGCAATATGTACTGAAACTTTTCCAATATATATAGCATCGTCAGTCCCCAATTTTGTACATATATTGCGAACGTTTGTTTGAGATAAAACAAAGACTTACGTTTGCTTTTCTGATAATCATCATTTCATTAAATCGTAAAGTACAAAAAATAAGAAACCAAAGCAAAAGAATGTCATGCAAGTAAGGCTTTAAAAATGCGAGGTTCTCAAGAACTGAATAAAAGGTTACGTTTGAACATGCAATATATGTAATCTAGAAGTGGCATGAATGAAATAAATATTTTTTTCTCATTTATTCTCTCCTATATGGGTTGCTCGACTCACCGACACTGCAATCGAACTCGTAATACACGATGCCATTGGGCCATTTGATTTTATCTACGTTCGTGGCTGCTCGACCGAGGTTACCCTCTGGGTCGCCAAATAGTTCGCGGTTCTGCTTCTGTTCTGGAGTTAGTCTGACGTCGCCTTCAAATAGATCATCATGGCCATGTGGGCTTTGACCTGTATAGACATAATTACCATGAGCATCATTATGGTATCGCACGTTGCTTTGTCTTTTAAAACAAAATAGAATAATTAATATCAATACCAACCCTTTCCCCTATTGACCTCAAGGATCTGCTCAAAAGCTCCCTTCTTGTTTGGGTCGGCCTCGACCAGAAGGGCACCAACTACGAGAACGCAGAACAACTTCATCTTTGTACCTTGTAAAGAAAAAGACACCAAACTCTGACTAAGTGACTTGCTTCAAGCTGCTTCTTTCTATGTAATAACCACTTTGACTCTACTGATTTATCAAATGTTAAGTCGTTACACCTTTAAACCATTGTACAAAGATTGCTAATAAGAAACACACTTTATAGAAACATTCTAGCTGGGGAGAAGAGGATTACGTAAAACTATGTGTTTATTGTTACAGCTGAATCTTTTCTTCTAAAACCTAACAAATCCGACACAGCCGACGGCGGATTCATGGGGGCCGGGGTTTCCCCCATTTCGTTGCCCAAGTTAATAGTTTTACTGTAAGTTACACTGACACTTACACATTTTAGTGTCTTTATGCCGACTTAGTGTGCCCCTCTTTTTCAAAATTCCGAAATCGGCCATTGAGAGACCTAACTATATGCAAACATCTTCTGAAATACATACATCTGGTTAGCATAAACAGCTTCATCACACTTTGTATGATCCTAGAAACACATTTCTCTAATATTAGTAGTTTGTAAGTCTAAAATAACACATATCCCATTTGTCATGAATACAGATAGTTCATCGTCTCTGAGACAAAGGTAAAACAGTACTAGTATAGTACATTGATGCACGGCAAACCCTAAAGTTTAAGAATGCATGGTTTACCTACCTTTTCACAATATGGTTCCCGCTCAGATTGAAAATCATCGTGTTTTTTATACGTGCGCTACTCTCTTTAATTAGTGGAAGGTATTGACATTTCAATGACAGGTTAATAAAAGCTTTATAAGAGATTTCAGCTAATACAGCACAAGCTACAATGGTTACAATGTATCGTATAAGTTCCTTGCAAATATAGAGGCTATAGTCTTGTCACCCTTCATCTTAAACAATTACCGTTGAACAAGTAACGAATTTTTGAAACGCACGGCAGCTTTATGCTGTGTGTAATCAGTTGCTGCTAGTTTTGTTCATTGCTGAAACAACGCTAATATTCGCACCGATCTGAAAACCAATCAATATGATTCAAACACAGTACAATGAAGCAATAACAGTTAAAATACACTGGTAAATAAACGTGTGCATGCATGCACAATCAAGTTCAAGATAAAGCAAATTTATATTCATTTGCTTTCACACAGAAGCCCAAACTCTCTTACTATCTTAACTCGTTATCTGCTGCAAATGTTGCGTTTCGCTTTAGCAGACATTTCTTCCACAATTCTGATGCCAGTTAAGGGTCACACACAATTCTGTCAGTATTTAATTTACTTAATAATTTAAAAATAACTTTAAACTCAAACCTAAAACAAAATGCAACATCTAGTCTATTGTTTCACAAGAAAGCTTCTTTTCTGTTTTGTTTTCGATTTTTTTTTATCTTTTTGCCAGTGATGATCAAGAGCTAAAGTTATTCAGATACCAAAAAGATACAATGAAAAAAGGTGTTTTAGCCCAGTTTATGAACTTGTTTGTAAAGTTGACGTTCAGTCCGTAATAAAATGATACAGATGTTTACTCAGCTCGAGTACACAACATTTTTGTTTGTTCTAGAGTTCTTTGTTAGGTGACAAGACCTCTCATAACATTGACGGTGGGAATGTTACAGTTGAGCTAAGTTTTATACGAATACAATAGCAAAGAGGGTTATTGAAACATTTGGCTGTTGGCCAGATTCAAAACCAATCTTTTGTGTTTTTTGACATAATTTATACGCAAAAGGGCGTGGTTTTCACCAGAGCATTTGAAGATCTTAAAATGTAGCCAGTAACAGAAGACAGAAAAATCTCGTCCGTTTTTAAGTTTTTACAAAATGATGAATGAGGTTTTATAGATTTTATTCAGTTTTCATCGAAAGTTCCTGCTTTATAGAAAGTACTATTTCTTTAATTGCGCGAGGAAAGTGTTAAGAAATTACGTTAATTTATGGTAAATGTTCCCCTTCTGCGGCCATTGATAGTAATACTCTTGAAGAAAATACCCTTACAGAATAAACGTTAACACAGCGGTTCTCTTTCAACAAACCAATTTTCTTGATATTTGACAAATCTAAAACTAAGCACCGAAATTTGCCGATCTCCATAAATGAACTAGTCCCGCAACAGATTTAGTATCAATCAGCACTTAATCTATAAACCCGAGTTATGCTTACTTCAGTTATTCATACAGTTCATGTTTTATTTCAATTGTACTTTTTAGTTTGTTCGTTGCATTGATTTATCGGGTTTTAAAATGTTTAATTGAATTATTACCCGCCTAGACTAGCACACTTGCTTTTCGCGGGTAGCAGTGTTTTGAAATCTCATTAAAACTTGAAACTAGATGTGTAACTTTCGATATCACGATGCAAACTGTCAATCTTTTAGACTGTACACGCCGCTACCGACAATAAACTTGGCACAATTGCTGAAAAGGTATTCAAAACTTATTCCGAGCCAGCACTATACCCTACCCCCAACCAAGTAACGCTTTCGCTTGTTATGTGGGAACCAGAAAACTTTTGCCAAAGTTGGCGACTTCGTCTCTGAAGGCAGCTGACAACGACTGTCTTTGCATATGGAAAGAAAATAAGTTTGAACTAGATTTAAGAAAGTTTTGGAAGTTGCTTTCTCTCTCTCCCCCTTGCTTCCTTGCTTTTCGAACCTGCCGGGGAAAATGTTTGAAATTTGGAGCAATCGTGTTACAGGAACACGTGAAACTAAAAACAAGCAGTTCTTAAAAAAACAACAGATCAGCACAAGCACAAAAATCACATAGCACTGTAAATAAAAAGTTGTCTTCGTTTCTATCCTTCCAAATACCATTGTCTGATCACATACATGTACAAATTTCAGCTACTGGCTCATATGATCTTTTCATAACCAGTTACTGAACAGGTTTAATCAAGTCACTGGTAACTACAGTGTATATATGCCCTTGCATGGGATACGGCAGTTGAACCCAATGGCTGCATGATGAGTTCTGGGAAGAAAAAATGATTCCGGAAAAATGAAAAGACTTATATAAATAACATTTTCCTCAGGAAACCCATTTTCAATAGTCGTTTTTAAAGGATTATCGTAGGACGCTGGACTCTCTTGGAGTTCCGACGGCAGTACTTAAATTGAGTTACATGTTGTTTTCAAGTTTGTATTTGTCTTTTAAAATTCGAAACAAACATTCTTCCTTTTTGTCTCTCTTTAAGTCATTAGGTGTTCAGGGTTGGGTATTTTTGTTGAGTACACGTGTAATGCGGGTAAGATAAGGAACCTCATGCCCTTTTGTGCGCCCACACACACGAGACCAATAGGCCACTCGCCTAATATGTTACAAAATTTTCAATCGAAAAATTTGAAAAGATAAAGCTTGAACATATCAAAAAGCGAACAGTCTTAAGTCCATCTTCCGCTGACATGCCCCCTTTCCACCTTACTTCACCAACCTCGACCCTTGAAATAACCCCCTCGTCATGCATTAAAAAAGGAAAGGGAAGAAGCCACTGGGCCCGGTTGTTGGAAAGTATTTTGTTTGACTTAAAGCTAACCTTAATTTTTTTCTGAGAAATTAACTCAATTATAGAGTCATTCGGAACAACCCCCCTTTCCCTCTCCCTTCCCAAGATTTTTCATATGACGTCTTTGATACGAAAAAAAGCGGTTTTTCGTTTCACTGGCCGTCGGGGTTATCTTCGTACCTATAAATTCCGTTGCCACGCTATTTTATGCTTTCTCGATTTCTAATCTGTTTTTTTTAATATTAAAATTGGAGATAATGATCTGTTATGCTAATGTAACAAAATTTATACAATAGCGTCAGACTGTAGTTCGTCTTAAGACATGGGTCCCCTTCCCCCACCCCCTCTCAACGGCAATTTTGGAAAAAAAAAATAAAGAAAAACACTGAAAAACGTGTTGCGGGAGCACAGATGCCATTTTTGCCCTCCCTCTTTCCCTCCAGAATTACGGGTATTTCGGAAGTGTATTGTCTGTGAAAATAGAACAAGGATTGGTAAAAACGGCCTCTACGTTTTTTCCTTGCTTTTCATTCTTACCAGTGCTCATATTAAGTCAAGCAAAACTCTGCTAAGTTTAGATATTACTGATTTCATAAGGTCGACCCAGAAGTGTTCACAGTTGCTGCTTAATCGTTTATTTGCGCTTTTATTCTACATCATCTAAACCATTTGGGTTTCTTTCTAATAGCTACAAATCTCCAGGATTTATCGTTGTTTTATTCCCGACTATGCTTCAGGATCATCTTCTTCTGCGTCCTGATAATCAGGCACATCGGCTGTACAAAAGAAGACAAATTCAGTATTATCCTATAAACCCTGAAATGATTTTCTGCTGTGGAATTTCAGTTTTTACTCCTTCAGTTCATTCCAACTTTTACCCACTAACTCGTATCAAATAAGAACTTTTATGTTGTTAAATATCCAGATGTTATGTAAAAGAAATTAACGTAATCAAATAACACGACAATTCTGATAAGGATAGCGTTAACAACAACAACAACAACAACAACAACAACAATAGTTTATTCAGATCCTCAGTTTACGTA
>JAOBYF010013793.1:0-13344 GCA_025403605.1 Parazoanthus darwini
ACGGGGGGGGGAGGCTGAGCAGGGGGGGGAAGTAGGTGGTTAAAAAAGAACAGTGAGAGTTGATTGTTGCCTGAGAACAAAAAGCTGAGATTGGAGAAAAGGTCGACTTACCTGAAGGAACCTGATGAGATACGAAAGAACCAAACGGTTGATTTCTGGTAAAGTGAATATGAGTGCCACGCTCACGGTTGGATCATCACAGTTTGCGACGCACTTTTCGGTGCAGCATGGTTAAGGTACGTAAATGGAAGAACAAAGTGACCTGGG
Source organism: Parazoanthus darwini (assembly GCA_025403605.1). Classification (NCBI taxonomy): domain Eukaryota; kingdom Metazoa; phylum Cnidaria; class Anthozoa; order Zoantharia; family Parazoanthidae; genus Parazoanthus; species Parazoanthus darwini. The sequence continues at coordinate 268 of JAOBYF010013793.1, forward strand.
TAGAAAAGAAACACACCTGGAAGGATATGGAGGAGGAGTATGGAGTAAAAGAGAAGGGAAACAAATAATGCAAAGGGTAAAAGGTAAGACAAAGAGCGAGGTAAATGAGAAAAGTCAATGGCGGAGCTGGAGGATGCAGTCCAGAAGGGAAGAACGACGAGGAGTGGGGAAGGAACAAGGCGAGGGAAAGAGAGGGAGAGAGTTAGAGGGTCTACGAAGGAGGACGAGGTCAGAGAGAAGACGAATGAGAAAAAAGTGAAAATCTTCGAGACAAAGAAAAGAGAACGAGAAAGTCAAAAACAACGTTACTAAGAAACCAATGAGGAAAAAATGCGACTGAATGGAGAAAAAAACAAATGAACTAACATAATAAAGCGGGGTATCTTCTTGTGTTTAAAGGATATTAAAAGTCCGGGGGTATCAGTGGCACGTGTAGCTCCCTAAACCACAGTTTGAGTAAAGATCCAGGAACATGTGGGTCGCAAATTCGTTCGGGTTCTTCCCAGCGGTCCAGTCTTACTTTCTGAGCGTTGACATCATCAATATCGCCCGGCACCCTGATTAAATACATAATACTATCATCAGTATCCAGACAAAAGCTCGTCTTTTATTTAAAATGAAGTAAAGTAAAAGTAAACTGGAGTAAAAGTAAAAGTATAAATTTTCAACTGCGCAAGAAATGCAGTGAAGTGAATTGAAGTAAAGTAAAGTAAAGTAAAGCAAAATAAACTAAATTAAAGTTAAGCAGAGTAGAGTAAAGTGAAAAGGAGTGAAGTAAAGTGAAGTGGAGTGAAGTAAAGTGAAGTGAAGTGAAGTAAAGTGGAGTGGAGTGAAGTGGAGTGAAGTGGAGTGAATGGAGTGAAGTGAAGTAAGAAAGTAAAGTAAATAAAGTGAAGTGAACGTAGTAGAGTAGAGTACTTAGAGTAGCTGATTGGATTGGAGTATAATGAATTGAAATAGTGAAAGAGTAAAATAGAACAGAGTAAAGTACGGTAAAGATAAAACAAAGTAAATATCAAAGTGGAAACTCTAGAGGAACTCGCTTCAAGGAATAAACCGTTGAGTTAAGTTAAGCCAGAAATGGTAAAATAGAGGAAAAATCCGAAGTGAAAGAAAGCAAAAATAAAGACAGTACAGTTAAAAAAGGTAAAGTAACCTGTAATGGTTGCATGAGTACCAAGCCCCCTCTTCTTAACTTGTGGAGTGGAGCCTATCACTGCATGCAACCGTATTACGTCAGGTGGGATATTCAATTTAGAGAAACGGTCAAAATAATTCGGTTCATGTTTTAAGTGGCTCTGTTAACTATCAGAACGGACTTAAGCAGCATACTAAAGTTTCATTTGAGATAAAAACTGTCCTTCAGCCAAAGATCCCTTTAACATGAAGTGTGCTGACTACGTACTGACCTGAAGATCCCTTCCGTCTGAGCCCCTTTGTGTTCTAACACAGTCTCGGCTAAAGTAGTGAGTATCCAAGGTAGTTTGAGGTCTGGGAATCTCTCCTGCTGCATCTGCATGATATCTGCAAGCGATGCGCCGAACATTGACGGGTTGAACACGGAATTCTGCAAAAACAGTACATGTGCAAATCGGTTGTTCAATTTTTTGAAATAATTGTTCTTATTTATTGAGAGTAAAATCATTGATTGGCCACAATCCAGTCGTAAATTTGATCAAATTTGTATTTTAATTTAATAATATGAAATCGATGCCATTCGAAAACTTATTCGTTACTCTACCTGTTAACAACAAGTCATAATACCCCGGTCACCTTTTACGCCTACTGCGAATTTGAGTTTTAAAACGTTAAATACAATTTTTTATTACAATTTCTTACTGCTGTAAAACGTTTTGCAGCAACTGAAATTAAATACAGACCTTAGCCTGCTCGATTTCATCAAAGCTTGGCTTTCTCAATCCTCTCTTGGCACCCGTCCGCGATATCTTCTCTAGCTTCTTGTAGCAGTGGGCCGCATACTTGCTGACAGGAACCTGAAGATGAAGTATAAACGGGCCTTAAACGTTTTGTAAATTGAACCAAGTCTCTTGTGTCTAACAATCAGTACAGATGTGTACTAACCCCTCTCTTGTCTGGTTCACCGAGGTGACGAGAAATGTACCCCTCCAGGTAGGAGTGGAACTTAGTCGATGGCGGGAAGAGTGCTAAACACACGGACATCAACTCCCAACCTTTACGTAGACTGTCACTGTACAGGAGGAAAGGGATACAGGATTACTGGGTATGCTACAAGATCTTAAATTTCAGAATATCATAGGCCGTATGCATAATACGTCCCAGTGGCCATAAACAATAACCTCGTACAGGTCGAGGTCAGTTTCCAAGTTCTCATACATTTACTGTATTTCTGCCTAACTAGTCTCAACTGAAAGTTTTTGTTTATGGCAAGTGGGACGTATTACGAATACGGTCTTAACATTTCCATAATTTTTCCATAGGCAATTAACTCTAGTTTACACCAAGAGAAACATAATAAATATTTGCAACCGTTCTCCAACCGCTCCTTCAGTTGGCAATGCTTCAGCCAATTGCTGGTTTTCACTCACTGCCGGCGGAATCAAATGCCAAAGGGCAATGTCGGCCATGTTGGAGCCCCTAACAAAAGAAACTAACAACTCCATTGTAAAGGGGCACCAACATGGCGGTTCTGACGTCACATGAAAACCAAGAATATGTATTTACAGTTTACGCAATACACGTTTAATTCATCTGATGCGGTAACACAAAATTTTGCTTAACAAACTCTAAATACAGAGTACTATGCCGAGGCCTTCTGAATTTACCTCTGTCTACGTACTCAGATGGTATACTCTTCAGCCATATATTTTATAATATTTATGACATCTTTTTTTACTGATTATGGTGATAGTAATAACACCGAACTTGCGCACTGAACCAGCCAAGAATTACTATTATTATTATTATAATTATTATAATTATAATTATTATTATAATTATTATTATTATTACTACTACTACTACTATTACTGTTATTATTATTTCATTATCAACAAAAAGTCGTTTAACTACAAAGAAGATACATACGCTCTAGTATTGTCGGTAGTCTGTTTACAGAGTTGGATGTAGATCTCGTCCCTGAGCACTGGCGTGCTCCAACCTTTGGTCGTGATATCAAGTGCCAGCTTGTCCTGGGTCCGACCACGGATGGACCTGTCGCCCATGTACGCTAGGGTCATCTTGAATACATCAACGGCGTCCTTTTTTAGCTGCCTGTCTTGCATCATGATGATGGGCTTTCGTATCGGGACCTGGTTATAAGGGGCATAAACTGTTTAATCAACATTCACACTCCCATAAGGCCTTTCTAACGGCAAACAGTAGGCAGCACAGTAACTCTAACCATAGTTAATAGAGCGAAATGGTTATGAAACTCGGCCAGTTTCTTTGTTACAGGTTTTTGTTCTCCTTATCTCTTTTGGTCGTTGGCCTTGACGGTGCACAAAACACGAAAGGTATTGAAATGCATATGAGCAACTATCCAGTAAGAATATTTGTGCTCACACATTAAACAAAGCAATGTGCACTGTCACGGTTTGTTCAACCTAAGACAAAGCAGCTTTGTACACTCCTTTTGAAGTTTGTCGAGTTTCACAACCAGTTCGTTTTATGAACTATGCTCAAACTAATACTTGACTTGAGCACTTTCGAAATATCATGCAGATACTTTAGATATCATAATTTGAACTTTAGTAACAGGGCAGATATAAAAAGTTGCACCGTTCTAACTTTAAAGTGAAAACTCTTACAAAAACTGCTCCCCTTACAAAATCAGTGTTTGTCATGCGGTCATGTGTGAAAACGTTTACCAAGCAAAATATTTATTTCAATCCTTCTTCAACAACAACATTCTTATTTCGAAAAATATTACATGAAATTTACAGTACAAGAGTACTTAAAATAATCAAAAGGGATAATCGAGGTGATCGATTGGTATATAAATTGGATCAATTTAAACAAACAAAAAATTAACATACCATATAAAAATAAGTATCAACACCATAGAAAATAAATGAGGTGCATATTATGTTGAGTTTAAATTTACAGTTGTTGTTAAAAGGTACTACTATTGACCATTGGGGGGAATCGCAATAGGATAATGTGGATTGTATTGGTTGGTTTCAGGTCCTGATAAGGGCTCTGCTTCAGATACATGGGGTCATGAAACTGGATGAACAATGATAAAACAAAAAGACTATATGTAATTTCGACCACAGAACAAAAACTACATCGCTCCTGAACAGAACATAAGTCAAGGACGTCTCGGGACTGAGCCCGAACATTTAAATGAACTGAACATGTATCTTCAAATTCAGCAAAAACCGTGAAAAAAGACAACAGGGTTTGAAATTGAACGGCCAGTCAAACGTCAATATCCAAGCGGATTAAGGCTATGACCAAACAACCTTTAAAACTTTGTAAAAGACGGTATGACTGAGCTAAAATATATTTGGCTCGCACTTAACCAACGAGTGACCACCTGTTCTTTCAAGGTCTGAGAACGACTCAATATGTAAAAACCTAAAACTCTACTGAATCTGTGACCAATTCAAGGATTTGCCAATCAATTAAAGTACGTCGAGAAAAAACAAATTATTTAAAAGGAAAATTAAGTTCGAGATCTTCAAAACTCGACAACCCTTCAAATCTGTACTTGAAACATACAAACCTTGGACCACGACAACATGGTAGCAATTGAAACTCGTTTCTTTCTGAAGATTCCCTTGGTGTGTTGGTTCAAGAACCTCTCGTAGGCACTGAGTTCCCTGAAGAACGGTTGTTTGGCAGTGGGAACAGAGTGCGACCTTTCCTGTTTATGAATTGTGGAAACATGTCAAACTTTTCCGAGGTTTTCCACGAGGACTGTCACCAAATCTCAAATGACATGCAACATGGACAAGAGTGAAAGACAGGTTTATCTTGGATTTTAAATTATTCCACTGGTCCTATCTGGATTGGAGGTTTGTAAATCTGTCCGCTGTTTTTCTGTCTGTAATGCTAAACTAATGATCAACAAGGGTTGGTAATACGTTGATTGGTTTTACTGCAAAGTCTCCGTTTCGAGCGTTAGTCCTTCGTCAAAGTCAACGTGAGATGTCTGTCTGTCTCTATCTATCTAGATATAGTCCTATCTATATATCTATCCACAAATGAATGTAAATGTTTTCTGTCTTTGACACCGGGACTACAAAATCCTTTCTGTCTGTCTATCTGGCTGCGTGGCTTGGTGGCTGGCTATTTGACTGTAAAAGGGTCTACCTACTCCTGCCTACTTAGTACTGATAAGTGTGTGTGTGTGTGTGTGTGTGTGTGTGTGTGTGTGTGTGTCTGTCTGTATACTGATATGTATGTATGTATCTACCTAGTCCTGCCTGCCTAGCTCTGATGTGTTTGTGAGTATGTGTGTGTGTTTGTTTGTGTGTGTGTTTGTATGACATCAACCTTCGTACTGCACCTGCGTAAGGTAAAACCTGGCATAGGGCGATAGAGATGAAGGAGAAAGGCTTAAAATCAACGACAGAGGCAGCAGTCGTTGTTGCCAACAAGAAAGAGAAGTGAGCAGCCCAACTCTCAACTGAGGAGAAAATAGACAGTGATGATGTGTGTGTGTGTGCTTGTATGTCTGTCTTTATGCAGGTCTGTGTGTCTCTGCCTGTGTCTGTAACTGGGCCTACCTACCTGTTTTCTAACTGTTTGTCTCTATTTGCATACCACGACCTGTTTTCTAACTTCTGACTGTATCACGGCATAACTACGGGGTAACAGCGGCTGTTACTACCACAGTCTTCTAACATATGTGAACAAACAAGAGAAGCATGTCGGCAAATTAATCGCAAACCCGAGGATAACCGCAACAACTACCTGAGAAAGTATAAAGACGGGCAGTCTCACTAGCATGATTCCTACCTTGGGAGACTTGTTATTTCGTGGCTGAATCACTGACGTTTTTTCTTCTTTCAGAAATTCGACTTTTATGTTAATTGTCCAACGATTTTTTTTAAAGGAAAACAGATTTAAATTCCAAAAAACACTTTTGATCAATCTTGTCCGTCTGCAAAGTTTCAGCCAAGAGCTTCACCGATAAACAGGACAAACAACTACAATCCAGCCCGAACACCACTTATACTGTTTACATGCCGTAAAACTTGGACTTTGTGTTGAACTGTTCCTGTTTACAAATATTTTAGCTTATATTTAAGTTTTCCTGTCAGTTAATCGATGAGCTTGTGCAAACTGTGAAAGAGTTCTGAATTGCAAATCACAATGAGTAAAAGTTGGTGAGTGTATTAAACAAGCTGCAGTTGTGGCTCACCAGCGTGTTGTGACCCGATCTGCCTTGTGATTGACACATGGACGATGGTCTGCTGGTCCTGGGCAAGGTTGCGCTTCCCTCACTGACTGTGTCATCTCGATCAAGATCTAGCTCCAAGTTCATGTTCAAGTTGTTGTGATGGGACATGTGCACAATGCTGTCTGATTTCTGCCTCTGGTGTCGCAGTCTATGGAAGGCTGGCTTCACTTTAGGTACTTCCTTTACGAACATGACAGATGTAATTAGTTGTATTTTAATATATTTTTTTGTAGTTTTACAGAACAAAGGTAATTTTCAAATTATCACCTCTTACAAACTTATGACATATGTGAATGATGAACAATGCAAAGCTTAAAGTTCTACATACAATGAAACACAATTCATTTTCCTCGAGCAACAACTTAAAATCAAGGTTCTATGCAAAGAAATAGAGCATATAAGAAAGCTTTGCACAAAGACTCAATTGCATGCAAGCTTTTGTTCATTAATTAGGGGGAATGAGCCATATTCAATACCCACTTAATCATATATTTGAATTCAAATAATTAATTTAGGTCATCTATGTATCCACAAATAGGCCCAAGTTATAAAAATATACACTGGACAGTTGATTTAAACTATAGACCTTAATTTGGTCTTTAAAAAATGGTTCTAGCAAACACCACAATTATCAAACCCAAACTTTGTTTGAAAAAATAGTTTTGTATTTTGGTTGGATTCAATGTTTGTTTTGATAATACTTAGGCATAAAGGAACAAAAAAAATTGGGTGAAACTAATCTTATACTATTGCAGTTATTAAGCTAAGGTTTAACCATCGAGAATGTTCACTGATTAAATTATGTTGAGTGAGAACGGGAAATAGAAAGTATTTGCTTTCAATCGCGGTACACTACACAATACTGATGCCAGTTTAAAATCATTTATTATTCAAAATAGTAACCAAGTTAGCGCTGCCAAAAATATTTACTCTCTTTGATGTTAGAGATTAGCTGACGTAAATTCCAAAGTAATTACCAAAAGTCGTTGCAAAACGTGGTGCTGTTTCGGGCGAACTTAATATAACATTTCTACTTTCCATGAGAATATTTCATGCAAATACTGTATATTGTATCAATTATCCATCAGCTGGTTATAGTCAGACCCATATACACGCAAAGTAATATATTTATATATGATTACTTCTCCAAACTCACCTTATAATACTTGCGAGACTGCTCATTGTTAGATCTGTTGGTACAAGATACTTGATCTTGTCTAACACTGGCAAATTTTTCTCGGTTTTTAGTCGTTCCACGATTACCTAACGGGGAAAAACCGAATAATGCAAAACAGTTGACAACCTGAAAGCAAGTGACGTAGCACCGGTGCTCTTGTTTTCTCAATAGAAAGCACTGCGTTGCAATTTCTTGCACAACCAATGAGTTTGAACAAATAATTATAGAACTTACAGGAACTTTATCAGGGTACTGCTTCATAATCGACTCAGAATCCCTCTTCCGGGCCGCTAAAGGAACAAGAAATGAAGAAAAATAAGGTAAGAAATGCATTCGCTTGCAAGAAATTTACATCAATACATGCGTTTCGGTTTGTTCGCTTGGACTTTGAACAGAGCTGGAAAAGAACTGCCATACTTACAGAAGCTTTTTCTTTCTTTAAACGGCCTCATAACTTGAATACTCATTCTCTGTAGCTCCTCTGAAGTCGAATTGTCCTTTCAGTTTAGAAAACAAACAGAAAATTTAGGGAAAACCCCCTGTCCGTTGAAAATAGAGTCGACGAAATTTCTATTTCTGGTTTTATTTTGTTTTGTTGATGTCTCGTCGCTCACGTGGTTTTCCAAGTCCAATCACGTGCATTGTAAATAACGCGTCATAATGACTAATGTATTGCGCTTCGGAGAGGTGAAGGGACATTTTGTCCTGGTTTCAAAAAATGAAAGATCAACCAGAGGTAATATAGTCTACGTATATATCTGGGAATTGCTTCAGCAAATCGACTTGTACAAACAGACTCGCACCGCGAGTCGATCCATGTCAACGCAATTAGCTCAAAAATCGCCTCAAGAATGAAAGAAACTTCGGCCCCACCCGTACCCAACCCCCTCTCCGGCCTAACTCTTGGAATGTAAATTACGTATTTTAGTTGAAATGTTCTTAAACTACATTAAGCTATTCGAGAAAAAAAGATCGAGATGCAAAATAAAATTCAAGATAAAAATTAGAAATACAAGATACAAATTTGAGATACGAGATAAAAGATAAAAATCGAGATGCAATTTCGGCCGAAACTCGCCCGGGTTTTTTTAATACGCGCAAACTTGTGCCATCGTCCGATGGCGCAAGTTTTCTATTTCTTTTATCTTAAATTAACAGCCTTCATGGAAGTTAATATTTTCATGCTATCAACTTAATGTAGTTCATTTCTTTTCCCGAGTGGGCCCATTCCTTTTTAGAGCTATCACTCAAAAAAAAATATTATTTGGGATAATTGAAGAGCAGCTCAACTTCCCATATTTGAATCACTTGGGCCGTTTATAGGAGAGAAAATAAACAGTCCGCGGCTAACATTAGACTGCTCGTATAAATGGCAGAAAATCATGTTCGTGTCTAATATAAGCCGATTCTTGTGTAAACCGCGGCTTATTTTTTCTCATATACTAAAACGGCCCTATTATTTTGGTTTAAAAGGTTACCGATTACCAAAATCATTTTTGGATTAGAGTTAGAACAGGTGGACTCGGAGTAATGTTTCAATCAAAACCATGATACTGCACATGAAACTTCCTTTCTTGTAAAAACGATCAAATAACTACGAGCTGCTAAGGAGAGTTTGAACCTATGGTAATTCAAACAGTAATGTTCGACCTAAGCGAAAGATAGGCTTTGCCGAAATCGTGTCGTTTGGGTTTCTGTGGGCAAGTCATAGTTTCACGGGATCAATCAAGCTGGTTATTAGCCACTTTCTCAATCATGCACAGAGCAAAGTAACGGTTTTGCTGGTGGTTACAAATCTTGTTTACATCACTCTGTGACAGATTTAAGGTTTTACATTTTACCTTCTTTCGAAAACAATCGATCTTGTTTCTTTCTTAACACCATACGCCATTTTTGCAATACGTGTAGCGCTAAGTTGATCTGCGCATGATTGAGAAAGTGGCTTATACGGAAATGTGAGCTCGAAAATACCCAGTGCGCAAACACAAGAAATGAAACTGGTTTAAAACCGGTTTAAAACCGGCAGAGGCTATCGAGCGGGTAAAAGATAGACTCTGTTAGCAGGGAAACCTGGCATCGTCTTTACCAAATTCGAACTTTTTCCAAGCAGTAGTTTGCATCCTATACACACATCAAGAGTTTCAGACTTCCGGTCCAAATTCAAAAGAAAAGCGGGCACTCATTAAGTCAGGCTATTGTGTTTGGCAGTGTTTAACAATGATCTGACTTAATGAGTGCCCACTTTTCTTTTGAATTGGGACCGGAAGTCTGAAACTCTTGATGCGTGTATTAGAGCATCTTTCCATTTTTTAAAATGAAAGCTAACTGCTATCTATGGTATTCAATCTCTCACATCGATTTTGAGGCGAAAAACATAACCTTGGCCCAACTACACACGAAGAACCTAACGCAACTTTTCTTTGCAGTACGCCGTGAGAGAAACGCGTACGGACAGGGAGCCGGAGTCGCTCTGCTCTTCTTCATCTTCGCCTTCCACGCCGTGGTGCTGTTTGTCGACTCCACCATCCACCAGAGCGCATTACGTGTACGCACATGCGCCACAGCTATGGCGTCACCCCCGCACCAGTCCTACTCGTACGAGGTTAGGTACCGCACCGACGATATTCCGATGGAATGGATCCCAGAAATCGAGGCTGAGGGAGGCAGGGGGCTAGGAAAATCAAGAGCGGGTTCCAGTGCCAGACCCAAAGTGCTTATGAAGGGTTATGCTGTGTAAGCTGGCAGCGACTGGTACAGAGTTCTAATTGTTGTATTAAAACGATGAACGCTCAATAAAGAGTAGACGGAAACAAGTCTTCTGTCTTTTCAGACTGAAACATTGTCAGCGCAAACCAAAGTAGCGAAGCATGAAGAAACAACAGTTAACAAACCAAAAAGCTATTTCAAAAAAGGTTAACTGTGGAAAGATCAATACCCAGGCCTCGAAGCTTGATAATTTTGCTCATTGCTAAGCTGGTAACAACCCAATAGATCAAAATAACTTGGTTTCGTGTTTGCTTCGTTTACAATCAGTGTATGGTACTCGGCGTAAAATACATGGCTCCTCAAGTTCTTTCGGCGAGTTTGGCATTGCCTTTTGAAGATTTATTAATGTTTACGTTTGAGAGATTTTCGGCTCATCCTCGGTGTAAGAACCCACGACTGACGTCACCCAGTCTGACTAACGTTAGACAGGGTTCACCAGTGGTGAAGGCAATAAAAATCGCCCCACAACATTGATACGTTACCGTCTTCTACTCATAGATTGGAAAATATGCTTTAGTTATGGGAGCTGAATTCAACATTTTCAGGTCACTATACCTAACGTTTACCAGACGTCGAGCACGTCGATGAGGTCAATTCACCTGCCATAATTGAAGTAATTTTGTAGAGTATGAGTGTAAGTATGCACCGTATCGCCGTCGTAGCAAAGGCATTTGGTAGTTATGTTCATGATCTGCGCACATTTTGTGGTTTCATCAACTCCACCTTCATACTAGGGGGGAGGGGCGGGGAGAAGATGAAAGTTCATACTTCCCTTACGAAGAAACTGTTAGAAGACAACTCCATAATCTTGTGGTGACTTTTCCCTGAATTTTATACAGAAGCAAGTTTTGGAGCTTAAACCAACACGAATTATTTGTCTAAGGAGAAAAATACAAGTGTCTGACCCGCAAATAGCTTTGCTAGTCTACGCGGGTAGAAACGGTATAATATATTACAAAATCAAATCATCTGCTCACCATAGAATCACCAGGTTAACAAGTATTATAGAAAACTTAAAACTGTGGATAGTAATTAGAGTGTTAAGTTCTTAAGTGACAGTTCTGACGTCATTAATTTCGTTTAGTTCACATCGGAGTGAGAGTTTCAATTTTAAAAAAAAACTCTGCTTTAACTGATCACACATAATTTTTACAGTCACTTGCAATGCATTTACCAAATACTGCTCGCTACCGTAGTCTCAATTCCCCCCAAAGCTTAATATCTTCAACCCAAAACCGGAAAAAATGGCATCGGAACCTAAACAAAATTTGCAACATCGTGTCTTTGTTACCTTTGATATCGAGTAAGTCTAAGGGCGCTTTTCATTTGTCGAGGTGTGCTGGCCCTATCGGTCATTTCTCAAATAGAAAACGACAACGATTCGAACTAGAGCCGTTCAGTTCTCGCTTTCTGACCCTGCAAGAGCGCGGGAACTCAGTGACTAGATAAAGCACGCGCGTACCTTAATATTTCAATAAAAATTTTCCAGAACCAATTCTTTGGGTCGACCGGACACCACAAACGGAAAACACCCTTAATTGCATTGCGCTTCCGAAGACCAAGACGAAAAGTCTCTTGTATTTCCTGTAGTCATCCTATCGATGTAGGATCATAACAGGACCTTTAACTGACTTTACACATCGGTTAACAACTGGCCACAATTGGCCGGACCGACACAAATGGGAATCTCCCCCATCGTTTACAGTTCTTTCAAAGCGAATTGTAGCCAGCACAACTGTGTTTTCGGAGCACTGGGCCTGTGAGTGTAGCTAAAGAGATCGTTCTAGCAGGGTCAATACGGCCGTTTTCACTGAGATTTCACTCCCAGTATTGTCTGGGGGTCACTCGACGAGGGGTTGACTAAAAGCACTGGCTTTAGATTAAGTATGCCCGAGAAGAAGGATTATCTGTCGTAAGGTCTGTAATCGTTCTCTCAGTGACGTCATGGCCAGGATTGACAACTGTGTCTCTGGGGGGAGGGGAAGAATTGAGAGAATCCACCAGAACCACTTTGGACCGTGAGCTAGTTCAGACAAATCGCGCTCAAACGCAGGCATTTCGTCAAAGCTGTTGGATACTCTCCTCTGAAACAGGAAAATGCGTGTAGTTAACATTTATTCGACGAAGTGGCGTTTTGTATACGCTCAGTAGCAGGGTGAAGTAGCAAAAAACCTTTTGAATGCGGAAAACGGTACTCTGGAGAAAGTGAAACATGAGAATGGGATTCAAACGGGCAGTGAGTTCATGGCCTCTCAAACCAGCCAGTCAACAACCAATGTGGCATCACATACTGCCCCACGTATAACCACATACTATGGAAAACATAAGTGATCAGGGACAATTATTTTTAAAAATTTTTAAAAACGGTCTGTATATTTGCCTTACTATTGTTCTTATCACCGTTTAGCCTGGTTCCCACTTGAGAAATAAGAATAATTATTAAATGGCTGACTGTCTTCGCGTGCTGTGATTGGTCAATTTCAGGTCCGTAAGTAGCCGTACGGACCTCTGGTTTTGGAGCGGCTGTCATTTACAGCCTCGCTTGCTTCAAATAATCAACAAAGCTATATAATAAACATCTTATTAGCATCGTTTGCGAGGTCCGTACGGCAAGTTATGGATCCTCGTTTTTTCCTTTATTGTTTTCATGGCCCGCGCGCTTCGCGCTTGGACATAAAAGGAAGGAAAAAACTCGGTCCATAACTTGCCGTGCGGAACTCGCACTCGACTAAAAGGGAGTTTA
>JAOBYF010013904.1:0-13338 GCA_025403605.1 Parazoanthus darwini
TTTTACTGAAATAAAACATGTTCCAATAAGTTTCACAAAATAATCGTAGTCACTATGTAATTTTGCAAACAATATGCTCTCAATCTCTCCTACGAAGTATATGCTGTGCACCTGAAATAATAACCAAGCAAAGAATTTTTAAGAGCTTAAAACATGCCTGACTGTAAGGAGACTGGGAACTAGAGCTTATCGATCATGGCGCCAGGACAAATCAGTTGCAGTTCTAGAATGACTCACATTTTAGCATAAGTATTTTCTAACTTTAAATTTATCAATAAGTGAGCGTAATAGAAAGATATAATATTATCCATAGAGATAAAAACAAAGGCATGACAAACCACAAAGAAAAGAATATTGCTATAATGGTTGTTCACTCGATGTGTGCCCATTGTTGAATTTGGAAGTGAAATGATTGACTACGTAACTGAGAACAGAAATATGCTTGGCCATGCCCAGTCAGGGTTGGCCACTGTCAGCCACGCTCAGCCACCATCAGCCACTAAGTTTTTATCATTTTTCAGTGGCATGGTTGGGTACATGTACGATTGGCCACGGTCTGTCATGCTCAGCCACAGTTGGTTCTCAACATCAAGGATGGTCGGCCAACATCGGCTGCAGTCAGCCACAAAATCCTCATCGGATAGAATGGCATACCATGACATTTTGAGCTTCGTACTTTTAACTTTTCAAGTTCAGAATATTTCACATTTCCTCTATGTTTGGTGTACATGTACTGAACTATACTCCAAGTGTTTGTGTAAAAATTAATCAAGTTGTTCAAGTACGGGATTTAAGTCTTCCCAGATGTCTGTTTCCCTTCATCATTTGCCAGCTTCAAAAACAGTTGGTCTTTCATGCTTCTCATATTACTGTCAATGAGCACCTTATCCATGCTGGAGTCCTCTTTACTGAATTACTTTCATTTCTTTGCACTTCAACTTGTACTTCTGTTTGTTTTTCAGTCTTCAAAATGAAACTGAACAGATATAGGCAGTGATGTGTCGACAACATTTGGCACCAAAAGTTGCCTATTTCCCGCCTTTCACAGGCAACTTTGCATGTCACGCATACCATGCCACTCAAAATCTTAAATTATTTTAAAAATTACATCCATTTTCAAAATAAATTATTTTAAAAATTACATCCATTTTCAAAAAGTCAAATTGAAGCAAAAACTTGGCAACAATTTGGCACTTCCACCATTTCAGAAAAAAACTTTAAAGGTTATAAAGCCTTAGTTTGTACAACAATAAAGCACAGCCAATTAGAAGGTGCATTATAATTATCTGTTTTATTTATAAAAATTAATAATATAAAGAAAGAAAATTTGAATTTATTACAGTTAAATAGAGGTACAATTTATAAAGACTCGCAATAAAATACATGTCAGTTATGTGATCAATGTTACAAAATGCTTTGAAACAATTACTTTCAACCTACTTGGTCATCACAAGGTATGGAATTCAATAGACAATGTAAAATTGGAAAAAAATATCAAGTACAAATGCGGACAAAAGCTGAATATCAAGATACATGTACATGTATTTCCTGAGTGAACAGTAAATAGTAGAAAAAACCAACTTGTCTATATATGCCAATGATGGTTGAGTTCTGCAAAAAAAAATTAAACTTGCTTCCAGTGCATTATTGTACATCAGATTCTGTCAGAATTCAATGAAAAGCATTCTGAATGTACACCGACCCATTCTGCTCTCATCTTGAACACTTTTCATTGCTTGCACAGAATATCACAACAATTTCTATTCAATCCTTACCAGGCTCTGTAGCAGCCCTGTTCTCTGCCATTTACTAACCTAAACTCCTCATTTGCAAGTGGTGGATTGAGCTGGCTAAAAAGGAAGTGCATTACTGCTTCCATAGCTGCTTTATTTGGTAGCACAAACATGTCCCTGAAGAATAATAGTGGTCACAAAGAGAAAATGAGCAGTGAAACAAAATTAATAATTTCTTTAAATTAAGAAAGATTTCATCTACATGTAAGCAAATACCTGTAAGAGTTCTATTAGCACCCCTCAGTCCCAAGCATGCCACATGTAAAGTTTACTGAGTGTTAACTAGTTCTTTTATTCTCATAACATTTTTAAGATATATTATTTTTGTATACGGTATTTACTTGAATAAGCACCGCCCCCATAATAAGCGCCACCCTCGATTAAGTGCTGCACATGGGGTGGAAAAGTTAATAAGTGCTACCCTCAAATAAATGCTGCAGCTGTGGTGCAGCACTTATTTGAGTATTTCCATAAAATGATCAAAATACACTGTGATCACTGCAATGCATTTCTAAGCCAGCAAAGGAAGTTTCTTTTCATCAATAGTGATGTTTTTCAGTTCAAAGTGAGTATATTTTGACACTCTTTCATTTAATTCTCTCTTCAAAATCTTTGCATTTTTCAGTTCTTTCGTGAAGGCTTTAAACATTGCCATTACAACCAGACCAACCTCCCTCTTTCTCTTCCCTGCAACAGTTGCAGTAAGGAGTATGTTATCATTTGCTTTTAAGAAAAAGTTCAAATGGTACGTGAGCCTTTAAAATAAATGCTGCCCTGGAGACATGAAAAAAAATATTATTAGCACAGTGGTGCTAATTCGAGTAAATACCGTACCTTCAAATGACCTTTATGGTATGACCTAAATGTGTCAAAATACTTTCCTTATTCACACAACTCAGCACAACATATTAAACTGAATCAAATTATTAAAATCTCCATCCATCCATACCCTTCCATCCATTTCAGGCTCCCAACCACATGGCAGTCACCAGCAAAAAAATCCCCTACCACCTTGTCAAATTAATACCCAATTGTTGCAATTTTTCATATTATTTTAAAATCCACCTGGCCATTACAAGGAAGCATAAAGCAGAGCTTTGATATACAAACAAATATAATGAAAAGTGAAAAACATCCATCACAGAGTTTCTGAAAGTGGCTTAAGAACTTCCACTGCCTAAACACACATCTAAGGGCCTGGGCTGATTACATGAGCCTTATCCAGAATGACCTGGTTTGCCAAGATAGCAGCATATCTATTAAACACATCAGAAATCAACTTCACAATTACATGACAACAGGGTTGAGTTTTTTTCCATGTAATTGTTCATTGGGCCAGCCTGGCTAGCCTACCCACCAGACCAGTAAAAGACCCCTCAGTTGCATGCATGTAGAGACCCTGTATTTTCCAACAAAAGGGAAGACCATAAACTCAATGTACCGGTAACCCTTTCAATGTTTCTTGTTATTAGTGAAGCTATATGTATAGGAGTAACTTGACTAAGAACTATGTAATATACAAAGGTTCAATTGAAAAAAATATTGAAAATATCCAGTGAAAATGCTGCAGCAAGGACACACAAACCATTCCATAAGGAGGCATTTTTGAAAATGTGATAACCATTTGCCACTGAGTGCCACAACTTTTGAGAAAAACCCATAGGTTCCAAGTGACCCACATCTGAACATCAAAACCCGCCGCCCCACCAGACCAGTAAAATATCGAGACCCTCTATTTTGCTGTATTTGTCAGATTTCACTTAAAAATGTTTCAGAACATAAATGAGTGATACGATGTGCCATCAACGGCAGAAATGAACTTTTTCAAGTACGAGTGGCAGTAAACGAGTTTTAATCAATTTCTTCAAAATGTACTCAGTAGTCCCACGGGTGACCAGGTATTGGGCCACCTGAAACTTGGGACCTATACAAGTTGTGGTTCGCGCATCCTGGCCAACCGTGCTTGTGTAACCAGCCCTTATGTGATGACAATCCGAATGGGCAGAGCGACGAAATGAAGAAATATGTAATAACCTTTTTAGATGTAGCAGTAGTTAACTCTTAAAACCTTCTCGTGTTACACGTACAATGACAGCAAACTTTTGTTACAACCTTCATTAATGGATTCTAAGAGTTTTACTGCTTGAAAATATCCATAGTCACAGACCATACCTGTTGAACGGTATTCTAAATTTTGCTTCCATAGCTCCAGGTTCGAATCCCAACAATAACAAGTTCGTGAAGAATATTTCTCTTGTATCAAGGGGACTTAGCATTATGCCAACGGGTTTTCCTTCCATTTTTTTGTGAACGAAATAGCTTCTCGAAGGGACGGGCAAATCTAACTGCTCTTTTCCATAAAATTTAATAGAAAAACGATCGCCATCTTGAAGTTTAGCGCCAAGACGAAAATCGAGGTTCCCGGATCACCGGTCTTAAGCGCTATGCTTTGTGGGTAATTACATCATTTTCAAAGATGGCGGCAAAAGCAGGACAGTTGTTGCTACACAACAATATTTCTTGGAAGCTTTTATATCAAAACAAAAGGATATTTAATCGCGCACTACCAGCAGTGTTACAGAGACAGACTCGTATTTGCCGATTTTTGACAGATGAGAGCTCGGAAAACAGAGGTAACCGGCAGGATAAGCCTGGGAAAGTTAAGGGAGAAGAGGCAGAACATGCGCAGCCCGATCCTTTTGCTCCGTTTCCGGACGGTGTTAATCCCGACACAGGTGAACGTGACGGACCTAAAGGACCAGAACCCACAAGATACGGAGACTGGGAAAGAAAGGGAAGGTGCATTGATTTTTAAAGATGTTGAGGTTGATAATGGCGCCACGAGGGCCTGGCTCACGCACTTTGCCGGCAGCCATTTTCCGTGATTGCATTCGATTACCTTTACCTTCAACCAATTTAAGAAGCATGGGATACGCTCAGCAATGAGGGGCGCACCAATGATGTTTGGTTTAACACAAGAAGGAAATTAAAGATCCAAGGCAGTCGGCTGAAGATGGCACAAGATGCATGCTAACTACTACTGTACTACTGTGAAACTACTGTTCTTTATGCACTTATCAGGGGCCATCTCGGGGTTTGACCCCGGGGAACCCCCAGACATTTGCACCAAGACATTTGCAAATTCCCCCAACCCACGGCCAATATTCTTCAACCTAAAACTACCACTGTCCCTCCTCCGGGGAGCATAGTTTAAAAGGACTCCCAAATTGTAACATCATCATCATTGGTCGGCCGTGGCCGAGAGACAGCACAAAACAGAACGCCACCAGTCGTAATTTCCTGCATAATTTTAGTACAAGTTTAACAATATACAGTTAGCAAAAATAGCAAGTCCACCTGTTTTTTTATAACAGGTTCAGCTTTACACCT
Organism: Parazoanthus darwini; assembly: GCA_025403605.1. NCBI lineage: Eukaryota > Metazoa > Cnidaria > Anthozoa > Zoantharia > Parazoanthidae > Parazoanthus > Parazoanthus darwini. The sequence continues at coordinate 5,184 of JAOBYF010013904.1, forward strand.
TGTAAGTCATAGAATGACAATTTCAACGAACATACACTTCGGCCTGTGTTTACAGGGCTCAAAGCTAAAAAACTTCCCAAGTCGCTTTTTGCTGGCGACTAAATGGAAAAAAAGTAGTTGCAATTACTATGTTTTTTATGTATCTGTCAGTCTCAGTTTTGAGCCTTGTCAAATTACTTGCAAATTATTGAAACAAACAATTTTTTAAAATTTTCTTTGATTTTGCCTTTGAAATCTTCACACAGGGTCCATGGTACCAGATCTTGCAATTTTTGCTTTGTTTCTTGCACATGATCATGAATCTGTGAAAGAAAAATTGTTTTTATTTTTATTTTTTTGGAATAAAGATTTCTTCCAAAGAATATTTTGGCTATGTTAGGGAAGGGTTAACATCAAAAGGGGACAGATTTACAAGAGAAACATAAGACATGGTTACCCTTTTCTCCATCACCATTTTGGAAGCCGTTCAGTGGTAATACGTAGTACCTGTGGTCTGGATCTTTCATTTTCAAGGTGGCAGTGATGTTACAAATTCCGCAGGTCTTTCCCCATGTATCTTGCCTGGGAAATGGAAAAGCGGCCCAATGCTCCTGTCCTGGGCCAAAATTGCCGACCAAAGTCAGTAAATCCTGCACTTTTTCCCCATTTTACCGGTGTTTCCCTGGGGTCAACCACTCGGGGATGGCTGCTGACAAGTGCAATACTCCTTAGGCTAGTACATGTACTTGGTCTTCAGTTTTTGTTCTTTTCTGTAAATTATGATATTATCTTGGGGGGGGGGGGGGGCTTTTTAAGTACCAGATTAATTAGAAATAAAACATGAGGTTCCCAAGTACAGGTAATGTTGGGAGAGTTCTGGTGTGTAAAGTTTGTTTTCTTTATTTTTATTTATTTACAAGATTTGCCTACGTGGGCAGGGATTAACCCACGGAGGTACGGCTCCAATATTGGGTTCCCCCAGTTTGTTATGTGTTTAGCACGTACAGTGTACATCTTGTTATACATGTATGGTAGACAAACCAATTTGATGAGTTGAGGTAGAATAGCCAGCATGTTGGTTGGTCAACCAAGAGAAAAAAGTTGACATCCTCTGTGAAACGGGGCATTTGTATTGTTTAAGTTTACATGTAGAAAGTTACAAATTCCCCAGTGATCAAATGCCCCCTACTTTGACACATGACAGCAGGTGTGTGCATATGTTAATGAACATAAAGTTTTGTAAATTTCCTTTGAGACAGTTTTCTACATACTTTTTGTGTTCTGCTTTTGTTTTGCAAGCAGTTTCTTCCAGGCTCAATTGATAAGCCATGTGGTCTGGTTTTTCTGGGCTTGGATGTGAGAGTGGTCCACACAATCAGAGGTTTGTAAGTCTGGGTACGAGATATAGTTTTGATATGTTCGGATTCAGACTCAGTCGGATCAGGTTCCCTATGAACTCCAAACTATTCTTACCCAGCGGACTCTTGTACCCAGGCCCAGACAAACCAGATGGCATGGTGTCCAGCCTAGAAAAAAACTGCTGGCAAAACCAGACCAGAAAACAAAGTAAATTAAGTTTTATACTTTGAACTATTTATTGGACACATGTGAGAAGCAGGAGCTCCCTTTCTATCTCCAGGCAATGAAATGTATTTTTGTCCAAGTGACCTTTCACTGCCAGGGATGATCTACATCTAGGGTAACAAAATTAATGGACTATTTTAAGGAAAATTCAACCCTCAACATTGATATGTCAAAATCATTCAAATAATCCTATCTAATTTCTCATGAAAATGGACAAGGGACTAGTTCCTCAACAGGACTACCATAGTTATTCACCTGTAAGCTGAGTGATTTTTTGTAAGTGTCCAAAATTTTCAAAACATTTTGCCAAGAGTTTGGGGGTTGGTTTGTAGAGCTGAGAGTTTAGTTAGTTATTAGTGAAGCATTAATTTTAAAGAGTCAGACCACTTGGAATGATGGTGACTGTGTTCTATTTTCTGGTTACAAACCTTTCCTATAATGTAAAATTGTAATCAAGTGTAGAGAAGGTGTAGGTTTTCACTCGATCTTTTCTATATACCGGTATTTTAGAGTGCCCTTTCATTTCTTAGCTAGCTAAGCTTATAGTTTCCATGCAGAGTGAAAAGTGTAATTTTATGATTGCTGACAAATTGGAAGTTGGATAAAGGTACTACCAGTATTTTGAAGAATAAACTATTTTAAAGTAGTTTACTGAAAACTGGTTATGATATGCCCAGATCGATCCCCTTCCCCTTTGGCTTTGCACATTGATCCCAAAGTGCTTTGCAGGGGCTGTTTCAAGTGAGCATGCACAGCTGACTCGATGTTGAAGTGCTCTTAAGTGAAGTTGAAATTGGTTTACTTTGTTTATATTTGGTCATTTGGAAGGCTATAAGTGGTACTTTTTGTTCTTTTGTAAATTTTAGCCATCATCTGTTGAGGTTGTACTGGCTTTTTGGCTTTACCTTGGTGTAAGAACCGTACGACTAATGTCAGATTGGGTTCACCAGTGGTGAGGTCAATTTATCACCCCCACAATATTGATACGTTGCACTCTTCTACTCGTAGATTGGAAAATATGCTTTAGCTATTGGAGTTAAACATTTCAGGTCAGTATACCTGACGTTATTAAACCAGGTGTCGAGCACAATTCACCTCGTAGTGACGTCAATTCACCTCCCGTAGTCCCATAATCGGAGTTCCTCAATTTTATCAGGTTATACATGTATACATTATATACATTATACATGTAGCTACTAGAGAAACATGTTCAGATAAAGCTGCCTCAAAACTGCAATGGGAAAGCTGGGTCCTTCTGAGAGCGTTAAAGCTTGGTAAAATGAATCACTTTTTTGAGTGCTGTACTGGAAAGACGTGTTTACAAATAAAATAATTTCCAGAGTATACTTAATTAGCATCGTTTTGATTTTTAATTTTCTTCAGCTTGATGTGCCATTTACTGTGAGAGCATTTAACTTGCTGTGGTGGGGATATTTGACCGTTAGATTTTTGACAACATTTAAAGCGAGCAAGTCACCAATTTGATCGTTAGCATTTACCCAGTGGTGAACGGAAGTAGACAAAAAGGAGAGACTGCTTTAGCTATCTTCAGTCCTTCTCTTCCACGATTACGATTTCTCGGCCCTAAGGCCCCTAAGGAATTAGTAAACACATAATTCATTCAGTGATTTACACTATACCGGACCTGTACCTGTATCTGTGCCGTTTTAAAAAAATAGCAGATAGGCCTTCTGTTAACACTTGGAACGATTTTTCCCGGTACACTTTTCGTGCCGTTTTGACCGTGAGACACTTGTAACGCTTCCAAAAGTGATGTAACAAATAGCATGAAACCGTGCCTGTTTACACTGAGACGAAACGATTCTGTTTCAGTACGAAATCCCAGCCGATATCAGGGGCCGACACAGCAATCCAGGAAGGGGGGGTGGGGATGGCATCTGTGCTCCAAAACACGTTTTTTCAGTGTTTTTCTTAAAAAATTGTTTGCAAAACTGCCGACGAAGGGGTACGGGCCCCAGATAAAATCACAAATACATATATACCTATAAACTCTCCTGGTAAAGTGTTACAAATGTAATTACTCGCGGCCACAGGCCTGCGAGTCTTAAATTCGGCTCTTTTTTGTTTTTTTTTCCTGATTCAGACAGGAAAAGCCTGAGCCAATCAGAACAGAAAGCGCTGTCACCTTCAGCCAATCAGAGCGCAAAGCGCTGTCACGTGTGAATCGGTCTTCTCGTTCTAAATAGAGAGCTAAAGCAACGAGAAAGGGAACGTCGACGAAGACGGCTGCTGAATTATAACTTTCCGTTTTCCCTTTTCTTGTTTGTATAACTCGCTCCTTTCTTCTTTGTTTTTCCTGAAGGTGTGTGAACATGCTACAAGAAGATTGAAATTATTTTTATCCAACGTTCACGTTCTCTACAAAACTCCATAACTAAACTTTTCACGTTCTGTTTCCAAAGACAATGACGTAAAGAAGGCCAGCTGGTTGCATTCCAACGTGAAGTTATTTTACTCTGTAATTAAGTTCATTTGTAACGTTCTCGTTGACGTTCCCGTCTTCGTTGCTTAAGCTCTCTAATATGCAACGGCAACGGCTGTGTTTTTCATGGCATGGCATAAAATACAATACACTACGTACAGTATAATACAATACAATGCAATACAATACAATACGTACAGTATAATACAGTGCAATTCGTTCAGGATAATACAATACAATACAAAAAAGCCTAACACCATACTACACAGCACAACACATTACAACTCAGCACAACACAACACAACACAATGTACAATACTACACGGCACCATACTACACATCACAACTAAACACATCCCAATACAGCACAACACAACACAACAAGAAAAACTAACAACCTCACCTTGAAACACTGTAACACCAACAGCCAGGACAGAGAATGCAACTCAACACAGTATTACGGCAAGGAAATTAAATAGTTGACTCGACAGTACAATAGAAAAACGAAGTATAGTTTAACAAAACGCACCGTAAATATTATACATGTCTGTCTGTGTACATGAACCTTTCGTATATAGGAATTTCTGTGAGTATCTGCATCTACAAAATACAACCCACCCCTCAAACAAGAGGATTAATGGTTAGGAACAATGATATTGCAGAAAGCACAATCCTCTGACAGAAGTTCGTATGCAGATGACTGACAATTTGGACAATATTGAAATATTATACATGCTTTTATAAGAGAATATATCACATTTTTCTTCAACAAATTAAAAAAATAATGTAGTGAGACATAATTCTTCCATGTTCGGTAATAAGTACGTTGTACCAACAAAGGTGCTGAAATTTTAGGTAGTATACGGTTTTGTGGTAATGAAAATGAATTTTCAACAGTTTTATTGTATGTTAGACACGATTAGTCAATTTTAGTTTTGATAAAAACACAGGTGTCCTAAGTTGCTTATGATAGTATTCTATTGTAATCCTTTCATGTGTGTGTGCAACGTCTGTGAAATCAACAAAGTCAATTCAAATAAAGTGTTATTTTTGTAATCCTTGTGTGGAGTGTCTAGTCCATGATACTTGTGCATCGTGAAGAAACAAATGGAGCGCGTTACAAAGAGATAAATTTAAAGAATAGGTAATCGTTGTATATTTGTTTAGGTTTCTTGTAAGACTCGAGTTTTTACCATACGTAATCAGTGCTACATTTACTATATAGTCACTTGTTTCCTTGACTTAACTTGCGGGAGAACAATGACAGAAGCTTACTTACGGTGTTTCCTATGGTTCAGCAGTGTACTACAGCCTAAATTCCATTTACTTGTTCCAAAATATTTCATAACAAGAGGCTACACGCATAGCTTAACTTGGGCCTTGCCGTATGCTGAGCAATTACTTAAGATAGACTGAAACGGTGCGTACGTCGATCTCAGTTCTTCACTGCAATCCGTAGACTGTTTGGTAAGGATATATCAAATGGATTAACAGATGTTGGTAAAAGAAAATAGCCGGCAATTATTTGGTGTTTATATAATATTTGTGAATATATACTTTGTGGTATACATTTCCATTTTGAAGTGAAATAGATGAGAGAGAAAAGGTTTGTTTACTTCAGGAAAATAACGGAAAAATGTTCGAAACTGAGCCACCGGGAATCGAACTCGGGATTGCTGCCCTAACCACGGCGCCGTTGAGACACCTTAAGTAGTGCGAGTTCAAATTGATCTCGCGTAGCGCATGCGCTGGACAATCGCGACAGGCTAAACAGAAATAACAAAAATATGAAAAGGGAGCCGAAACCTCAACTCGGTGCCCTCCGTAAGTGTTTACTGTATTTTGATTGTTCTGGCTCTATCTAAATTTTTTGTTTTTGCCATTCATCAAAAACTAGTTACAACTACATTCATGGATGAGATTTTTGATGATGTATTGGATTTCGCTAACTTTGAGTTGTAGTTTTTGCCAGTTTTTTTACATTTTGTTGCTGTAACCCTTGCATTCACCACCTACATGTTTTGTAAAAGCAACAAGAATCAAGCTATAGTTAAATATATTAGCCCGTGCAATAAACGTGTAAGAATCTTTGATTGGTTACATACACATGGAATTGATTTATTGTGGAGTGAAGTAACTCTCTTGGAACTGCCTTTTTGCTCTTTTCTTTTCTTTCCTTTATATTTTCCTTTTGAGTAGTTGTTACGCTTCACGAATTTATCCCTTCACTCTTGCAAGGAACGATATGAGCGACGAAGACTGAGTGGCGATTTTAACGCAGTGTGGCCTGTGGATTCTTGATTCTCTCAAGCAAGTGTTGTAAGTAACACACTTGGTAATGTACTGATCACTGCGCATCCCACATGGTTTCTGCCGAATGTGTGGTTTACCAGCTTGGTGATCCACTGAAGATCTTAAATAGTCTTCACAACTCAACTCAATCGTGTGTGTTGTTTAGCAACAGTGAGCACATGGTGGTAGTTGGTCACATCATCATTGGCTCTTTGAATGAATGTGTCAACATCATCACTAACCACGTTAACTCTTCTTTCTTTTCTCTTTGAAGGATTATGAATTTACACGTCAACTTGTTCAGTATCATCACTAATCAAATTCGCGCCAGTCACTGACTATGACAACTCTTCTTTCTTTTTCTGTTTCTCGTTGAAGGATTTTCAGTTCACACGTTTTCTTGTTCAGTATCATCACTAATCAAGCTCGCGCCAGTCACTAACCAGGACAACTCTTCTTTCTTTCTCTGTTTCTCGTTGAAGGATTATAATTCACACGTTTACTTGTTCAGTATCATCACTTGCCAAGGTTGCGCCAGTCACCAACCAGTACAACTCTTCGTTTTTTTTCTCTTTTTCTCTTTGAAGGATTGTCAATTCACACGTTAACTTGTTCAATATCATCACTAACCAAGGCTGCACCAGCCACTTGCCTGTACAACTCTTCTTTTTTTTCTCTGTTTCTCTTTGAAGGATTATCAATTCACACATTTACTTGTTCAGTATCATCACTAGCCAAGGTTGCACCAGTCACTAAGCTGGACAACTCTTCTTTCTTTCTCTTTGAAGGGTTATCAGTTCACACGTTTACTTGTTCAATATCATCACTAACCAAGGTTGCGCTAGCCACTAACCATGACAACTCTTCTTTCTTTCTCTGTTGCTTTTTGGAGGATTATGAATTCTCACGTTTACTTCTTCAGTATCATCATTAGCCAAGATCGCGACAGCCACTAACCAAGACAGCGCTTTCCTCTTTCTTTGTCACACTCATTTTTTCCTGATGACCGTGCTCCCATCTTACATTGTGCTTGACCATGCAGCTTGACTACTGAATGTACGAGGCTTCTGTTTGTTGTCAAAGGAACCTTAATTCCTGATATGGAAGTTTGTATGAACACCCCTGTCTCTCCTTTCCACACACACATGCGCGCGCGCCCGCACCCACATTCACTTTTAGATTTGTTTTTATGTCCATATTAACAGCTGAAAATAACCATTTTGTGCTATCAGTTTGTGTTCTGTCCTGGAACCATACAATATTAAGTCTTGTTGACGTATCTCGAACACAAAAGATAGCCAGATTCTATTACACCCATATTTCTCTTTCATGACATAACTGAGTAGTGAGCGCCCATAACTAGCTTTCGTCCCACTCAATACCTCCTAACATTGACAACTGAAAAGGTGCAAGGTATAGTTTACACGTAAACAAATTTCCTAGTTACATCCTGGGAAAATATGTTTTCTTACACGCGACTCTGATTTTTGTTGGTTGTACAGTACTTGGGAGCGTGAGGTGAGCAGAGTATCCAAATCGCAGCAGTAATGGTTACATATTGAAAATGAGCACAATGAATAGTGATAATTTTGTCAGATTTTTCCGTCATTAAATTATGTTTCTTTAGAGGTACAATTATGTATTTTTAGAGGATACACATTAAGAGAATTAATTCACCACGTGTGCTGTCACAACAAAACGACGGGAATCCGCAAAAATATTGCCTTTTTCAATGAAGAAGCTACCCGACGTCCGACCTATGGGGTATGCTTGAGGTATCGTTAAGGTAATTCCCCTCTTTTGCAATGCGCAATTCTACTGCGCATCGCGTGAGCAGTGTTTGCGTGTGTGGTGTGA
>JAOBYF010014015.1:0-13338 GCA_025403605.1 Parazoanthus darwini
AAGTTGCAAAATATGAAACAGAATAAAAAGTAGATGAAAGTGAGTATAAAAACGTATTTACCAACTGAAGTAATAATAACAGTTCTCAAAGTTTAAAACACAGACTAAGTTGTTACAAACAACTGGGTAATTGAAAACAACATCTTGATCGGAGAAGGATCGACGTCGTGAGGAGTGATATATGTATATATGTTGTTATGCTCCATTTGAAACGCAAGTTCTGATAAAGTTTGGCTCTACATAATCGGACATAACAAGAGAAGAGTTCGCGCGGGTATATTTAGCTTAACAAAGTTTTTTAGAGAAAATTTACACATATAATTACGACATATGGAGAAGGATAGATAGAGGATCTTCGTATTCATGTCAGAAAGAATTGGGAGAAGGTAAAAGCTTTACTGAAGACCGCTTTTGTGGGTTTTGAACCTTCTTTAAGGTTGTGGCTTTTATCTCTCCTTTATTCTAGCTTTTTCTGTTCTCCTTTGCCATTGTACTAATTTTTGAAATGACATGCAATGTTGTAGTTTTTTTCCTTAAAGGCCGTGCTTCAGGCTCACAGTTACTAGGGTAAAATCTCGCTGTTGAGTCCTTGACATTTAAAAAAAGACATACTTTTAGGCAAGCCTATTTTTTGTTGTTTTTTCTTCTCTTTTTTGTCATCTTTTAAAAAATTTTTTGAATATTTTTGCGTGGTGAAGTTAAAGTTAAAAGTTTCAGAAGAAGGAGCAGGAGAAGAGGAAGAAGAAGAAGAAGAACTAGAAGAAGGAGAAGTAGAAGTAGAAGAAGAAGTAGAATAAAAATAAAGAAGAAGAAGAAGAAGTAGAGGTAGAGGTAGAGGTAGAGGTAGAGGTAGAAGTAGAAGTAGAAGTAGAAGAAGAAGTAGTAGTAGAAGAAGAAAAAGGCGATGAAGAAGAAGGAAAAGAAGAAGAAAAAGATGAGGAATAATAGTAACTTTATTATTGTCATACATACTTAGCAGTAAATCAATAAAACTGTTTTCGATAGATAATTACCTCTACAGGCCGCTGGAAATCTATTAATACAATTTGTTCTCACCTGCATTGCGGAGCAATACATTCCTTTTGGGCCAAGTTCTCGGCGATTCACGGCCTGTTCAAACGTGCTCTTGAATTCTCTGTTACACCTTTTCATCAAATGGTGTTGAGGACTTGCCAGTGCACGATGCACTGCGAGTTGGATCACCAAAAACAGAAGGCACACGACACACGAAGATAGCCCTTTCATTTTTAGTCTTTGCAACTAAATATGAAACAAATGGAATACTTTGTTATGTGTAAACAAATATACAGCTTGTTGGAAACTTTGTAAGTATAACTACTCTTGCCTTTTTTTATTCCTGGATTTTAATTTTCGGATCTAGTTCATTCTCGAATTATTGTTAGTCTGGGATTGTTCTTGTTTTGTTTTGCTTTTTATCATCATAATAAGGAAAAAAATAGATAAAAAACACTGTAATCATGAACTTCTGTACAAATTCGACAATTGTGAGCGGCAAAAATTTTCCGCGCGAGTTAAAAATTGGAGGGAAAAATATAAAGAGAAGGTAGCAGACACCGATTGATTTCAGTCTTTGCAACTGACTGAATCTGAAAAAGAGAAAAAAAAAATGAATACTTTAATACACAATGTATATTCTGGTTTTTGTATTCTATAGACTGCAAAATTGTTTGCGATGTTGGAAACAACACTTTGTTGCTCGAGTATTTTTTCAACCTCGGATTATTGTTATCCTAGGAATATTCTTCTTTAGGTTTTCCTAAAAGCTCTTAGTAAGGATAACATGCACAAAGTTGGCAAATACATCTGTGAACATAAAAATGTCTCAGAGTAAGTAATCTTATTTTCTGTGGGTAAAAGATATGTGGGTACAAAATTCAAGCTGGGACAGAACAGAATCAAAATTATTATAATCTGGTAGACAATGGCCTTTCAATTTTCAACTTTTAAACAGTCAAACACATTTTATGCAGAATGGCCTCGGTGAGTCCAGCAAGTGGATTGAGAAGGAACGAACTAAACTAGGGCAGAGAAAAGAGAGAAAAAAGAGAAAAAAGCTGGCCAAATTTCCAAGATGGCGTCTTGAAATCCAATTTTAGAGCAAAAGTACGAACTGTGTAACTTTTTTTCGACCAAAAAATTACGAGACCGACCTTTCACAGTGGACAAAAAAAAGCAAGATAAGCAAACCCGAAGTGATAAAATCCTTAACTTTTGTATGTTTTTCTTGATTTTTGCAAATTTGTGAGCTTGGTTAGCGTTTTACCGACATGTCGGGCAGCAGCTATAACAGCAACAGAACTGACAACTGAATGAAGCAAGTTGTGGAAATGTTGAGAGCTTTCTATTTGCTCTCCCAATATTAAATCAAGTAGTAAGGTATTTTAGTTTCTTAAATGGTAAGAAAACCTATTTTAGTTGTTGTGAGCTTTAATCCTTCTGTACTAAGTGGCTCAGACAAAGATCCGTTTTTTAATATCCCGGTTTCAGGTAAAGCTACAAAACAGATGAGAGGACGTGACTTCTACTAACCGCGAGCTGACACTAATCTATTGGGCTTTAGCCCCCTTTACAAGCATCAGCAGAGTTTTGGCAAGTCTCGTTGGTGCTTAACCTTCTACGTGACTCTAGCCTTAAATGGCATACTTACATGTAGTGGTGGTTAGTAAGGTCGAAAACACAACATAGATCAAATTGTGTCTACGATCGTCAGTGCATAACTTGGATAGTTTCTGCCTATTTCGTGATTCAAAAATGGAGAAAATCTAGTCAAGAAACGACGGCCTGGCACGTACTCTTTTTCTACATATAGAAATCTTTCATACTTGTATCATAGGAGAATAAAAAGGAAAACTTTATGTGCTATAGTGAGAATCGGGGTTCATAGTGTTTACGCGATGTTCATTTTTGCGCCAAATTTGAGGCAGCGGTGCTTATAAACTGGTGCTTATGAAAAAAAGCGTGTAATCATAAAGCCAGGTCGAGTAAAGTTTCTGCTAAAAGACACAACACAGTGACCGGACCGAACTTTCAATTACAATTGCCCTTTTTCACTATTATGTCACAGGATGCGTAATAACACAATCACTCTTATTTTCAATTGAGAACGTCCGAGTTAGTTATATTTTATCTTTACTTTGCTTATTCGACCACGAGAACAATTTGTTTAAGGGTTAAATTGAAAAAATCCTACGCGGTGTCTTGTAAGCGTCAAAATATGGTTTGTTTACATTTTGTCTTGTCCTACTTCAATTCCACACTGCAAAAGTAACACGTGTTTCGAAAATGAACATCACTCATCTTGCTGCAGTTATATTGCACAAAAATATCAAAAATGATACTAAACAGTATTATCTCTTCATTTAAGTTACCAAATTCAAGTTCTCGAGGCTTCTGTAAAGAGTTTCGAATATGTAAATCTTTGCAATTGACATAGACACTCTACTTTTGTAATCCACTGGCTAATCAGAGCGAACATTAAATACCCACAATTTTGTAATTAGGGTTATAAGTGATCGAAGAACTTTAAAAAAATGTAGAAAGAAAGTAATCTATAAGCAGGTCTTCGATATTTTCCAAGTTAAGACATCAAATCCAAACATTGACCGTTTTTGGTAAAGTGGACATCTCAGATTTGTTTTGGTATCTTCTTCAGTTAACTATTCTGATCCTTGTATAACCTGCGAAGCTGACGGTTTTTAAAGGGGGCGAAATGTCTCGATCGTTCCGGCGCCATCTTGGACGCGAAAGCAAGGGAGAAACTGGGGCGAGGAAAAAAGAAGGGGAGGTGAGATGTAGCCCCAGTTTCTCCTTTGTTTTCGAGTCCAAGATAGCGCCGGGACGATCGAGTCGCTTGCTCCTGACATTTCGCCCCCTTTAAAAACCGCCGATCGACCGACCGGCCCGTCAACACTTTTTGGTGTAGGTAACCAGTAAATGTCAAAGAGCTTTTTCAATGTTTTACGATGAGGGCGAAAGAGAAAGGTTGCTTAACTTCGGGTTAATTCTGGTTTTCTTGAGTAAACACAAAAGCCATTGAAGCACAAGGTCACAACAACGAAAAAAATGCCGACCTCAGGAAAGAAAGAGATGCATGAAAAAAATCCAATGAGTCGGCCTCAAAATGGTTCACTTGTACCTTAAACAGAAGAGGAAACAAAAAATACTCAAGCTCGAAATAAAGGCGAGGAACATGAAGGAAAACACCGTTGTGGAAGAACGCTGACTTCAGTCGTGATACGATATGAAAAACGTTCATCTTCAGGTTGAACTGAAGGGTAAAATTCACCAGTTTCATAGTGTGTCAGAAGTGCCAAGCGTTAGTTAATGTTAACAAACGTTCAAGAGCGTCACCACTCATCCAGTCCTGGCCACTACTGCTAAAAGAATCAATCAGTGAAGCTGGGATTCGGTATCAGAAAAAGGACTTTGCGAAAATCTGCTGCCGAATATTAATTTCCATACCCCAGTTCATGAGTAAAAGAATATGATTGATTCAGTTGAGTTTAACCTAATTGGATGGACAAGTTCGAAAACGTTTGCAATTTCAATACTTTGGTGAAACATACTGAAAAAGTATTTCATCTTGAAAACGAGCCTTTGCTAAAATTATATATCTGGCTCTCACTTATTCCAAAACACATATTATCAATGAAGCATATGTCGTTGTATACGATTGTCGTCAAAGAGGGTAAACAGTCTGTTTGGGGCATTTGGGTTTTTCTTTCTTGTTTTTTTTTAGACTTGCCATTGCTTGCATTTCAGCAATGACTACAATTTTGGAGAGAGATCCATGAGGCTGCGCCACTTTAAAGCCTAAATTCATCGTCCAGTCTCAGAATACAGAGCGAAAACGAAACAATTTAAAACTATAGTAGTTCAATAAGACCAAATGAAATTTATAAGCTAGTTCGTGCTTAGTCTTGTGTGTTGGCATCGCTTGCAAAGCATTGCTGAGCAGTATTCTCAGCGTTGACTCACGAATACAGAATATTTAAACATTTCTCAGTGGCTTAGTAATCTTCTCCTATTCTAAAACACGTCTTTTGCAATCAAATATATCTTAGTAACAAGTTTAATTAACTTTCTAGTTTTCCTGGAATATTCTTAATCAGTTGCTTTGAGGGTTAAGCAAGAAAGCCAAACTTACCTTCCTCTCTAAGACTGTGACTTCGGAACGGACTGATTTCCAAGGAATGTAAAGTCTTATTAAATGATAACGGTCTTTAAATACCCGCATGGAGCAATTAATTCTAATGTATTGAGCACGAATGAACAGAACAGGAAACACTCTAGTAGCAACAATAGCCATGGCTCTTACAGTTTTGTCTCTTGGTTCGTTAAACAACCACTTTGGGAAACTCACTTTAGCAATATTTAAATTGATTAAACATGATATTTGACTGTTAACCTGATCCGCAATTACGAAGTGTTCTATTATAACAGCTTGAATGGAAGAATATTGATTGTTATCCTGAGCTTAAATCTCTGCATGCCCAGATTCCCCTCTTTGCTGAACATAACAAAATATACGCTTCTTTTGTAGATGTGAACAAGATAATTTGGCGGAAACCCGCTGTTCTTGCCTTTTAGTTTGACAAATACAGCCCTAAGTTGTTCTTTCTTTTCTTATGCACAATAAAAAAATTTGTGATCTGAGAATATGCCTTGTACTGTTTTAATGTTGTTAAACATTCTGTTCTTATCTAGGTTTTATTAAAACTGTGTAGATGGTTTATTGACAAAAACTTTAAACCATAAATCATGTAGTAGTATTTAGTACAGATTCTAGAACTTATGGCAAACCAAACATGTCAAAAAGAACAAAGGTACAAGAGAAGCAACAGTTGGATTTTGAGATTATAACAGATTATGCGAGAAAAACTGAAGTATTTGTCAGATGGGAAAGACTGTACACCACTTGAGGTTTTGAATTTAATCATGGTCGAGAAGAGCAATTACTATTTCCAGTTGAAAACTAATGATGCTCGTTGCTTGCAGTGCTGAGAGATAGAGTTTGCAGTCCAAAAATGATCAACGCTTCGGAAAGTATTTTTGCCACATATTTTGAGCCCAATCGCTAAGACAAAAATGTACCAAGGGAATTTCGACCCAGGTCATAAAAATTGAAACCGAACAGCTGTTCCCGACTCTAGAGAAGAAAGACAATGAAAATTTGAATCTTTCTATTTTGAAAACGGATGACTAAATTTCACGTTCCTTTTTGCATAAGAACGTCCATTTTAGACTGAGGCTAAACTTTCTTAGCGTTTTCAGGATTCTAGCCAAATATAGTCGTAAGAGTGTTTTTGGTATTTTATGGAATTGTGTTGTAATAAATAAGTTCAAAGGTTTGTTCCCAACGTCCAACCCTGATCATATATGCACCAAACGGATTGCTACCTGATGACATTAAAGAAATTGTCCATGCTTAGCGTGCGTCCATCGAGTAGCGCTACACAAAAAGAGCGCGAAAAATTGCTTGCTATGTTCTAAAGTCTGTTTACCATAATGTGAAATTGCTCTGCTCTCTCTCGATAATCAGTAGCGGGTCTATGTTCCATTTTCAAACATTATGCAAACATTTCTTTCATTCATTTATCATTTAGGATTCGCCAGCTGAAATGGTTTGTCAGTTGGTATTTTAAGCATCTGGTATGACATTTTGATGATTTTAAGGTGTTATTTCCAGCGATGTTGTTGGTTTTGCGAATGAAGCTGAACACCTGATGTTGGGCACGAAAACCGTGTAAAAGGCTTTTTTTAGTTCATTCAACTTTAGGAGTTTCGCTGGTAGCTATGTCATGATCGACAGGACAAGTATTTTCGGTAGTGGGTTTTGTGCAATGACATATATAAGATTAAACACTCAAATTACATTAAAACACACTTTTTTGCTTTCACCCGAGACGCAGGATCTTCCGTTTAACCATAGTTTAACTAATCAATTACTCGCGACATTTCAAGTGGATTTGGAAACGTGTATAGATAGAAACTGATCAAGAGACTTCTACCGGTTTTCCTTGTTGCAGTGGCTACGGAACAAAAACATATTTTCGGGAAATACTTCAGGGTATATAGCAACTAACCAACTTGGATTGCGGCTCAAAAATTTAAATCTTTAAGTAAAAGTAAACATTTTAAATTAAGTGTTCAGTCGATCCTCTGCATTTAACAAAAACTATTCCTCTCTCATTAACTTCTGGTGCATGTTAAACCAACATGCCGCAATGTCTTTGGTCACTGAAAAATTGCAACCCAATTAAGGAACAAGGTTTACCTATAAACAACACGTAGTGTAGGGCGGAGTTGTGGTTTGTTCCTGTCCGACTTGACGAAACTTTGCGGTTTAGTGTATACAGAATACACTATAATATCTATCAGTTCTCGACGAAACGATACAGTGGAAACACACTGTACCGGAGAGCATTTTGTATCTGCACGAAATTCAAAAAAGAAAACAATACTGTGCTTCTATATATGTGTAGCATATCATATTTAATTGGGCTGCGTTCGTACCTTTGATTTGGCACGAAACATGTGGCGAAGAAAGCGTTCCAAGAAGAGACAGAAGGTCTATCAGATAATACGGTATTTTTGCGACAGGACACTTGACAGGAAAGCTATCTGGTGTAACGTAACTATGATAAGTTTTGTACATTTCAAAAAAAACAATACGGCTCGATTGAAAGATGAAGGTTATTATTTCTTATAATCCTTAAACGATTCAGACTTGCGCGAAAAGAGTGCGCGCCAAAAATAAATCTGATCGAGCACACTGTAGTTTCCTCCGCATCAAACTGGACAAATTCAACTCCTCCTAACTTACTGTACTTTGTACTTACCAAGTGAGAGCACTTGAGTTGGGTTTTCAAGTTTGTGTTTGATAAGCGTCTTCCTAAACCGCTTCTTGGTGGAAATACACTCCTATTTTGTACGTTTCTGATGGACTATATAATGTTTTCCGTTTCAGTTCAAAGTTATTTATTCACTGTCAGCAAAAAACGTGAGTATAGAATGCGATTACCTTTAGCTTACTTTCCAAACTGTTTGAATTAAAGCCGGGTCAAACAAATACAAAAATCGGTAGATGAGGGTTGATGAGAGTTCAAACTCTCATTTGACCACCAACTCTCACACACTCTCATCGACTCTCGCGTGCTCCCATCAACTTTGAATATGTTCAAAGTTTAACTCGACGAGAGTTGATGAGAGCTTCACAGATTTATTGAGTAACTCTTGCCAACAACTCTCACGGTCTCTCTGATCCTCGTTTGACCGCGTGCATGAGAGTTGAACAAAATTTGCATCCAAATCTGGTCACTCAACTATCGTACGATTCTCGTGCTTGTTTGACCCGGACCTTGATGGCTGGCTGTGCTCAATTAAAAAGATTTGCAATGGAAGGATGTGTGATCCCCTTCACAGGACTTCTCGGCTTTCACAGCTGATTGCAACCAAATTTATCAGAGAGAACGAATACAAGTACATTTTGAATTTTTTTTCGATAACGAAACACACCGTGTCCTATCCTGCGGACCTTATATAAATATGCACCACGAAGCGCGCGAGAGTCTTCTGAAGTAATTTTACATTGCTTACGGGGCTTTTGCCCCGTCGCATCGCGCAGTTACACCCATTTGTGTACATCCGAAGTATCTTGATTCAGTTAGCAGCTAACATAGGTACAAAAGGTAAAAGAGGTAAAAATTGAAAATACTGTAAAACTCTTTCGACTGCGCCGTAGATTCGTAAGGACCCCAGTGAAAGCGTGCGGGCAGATAAATTAAGACACACGATAGGCCATGCACAAGCAAGAGTTTTCAATTTCTTTTTTTAAAATGTTTAAGCTTTTCGACCGAAGTTGATTTTGACATCGAGTGAAAATAACTTAGTTTACTGAAAATGACAAAGTCAACTTTCTGGCTATATATGGTGAAAAACGTTGTACTGGCATTATGTTCTCACCATTTCACAATAATCAATATCATGGAAAAAAGGGTACGTCTTAAGATTCAAAAAATGGTAAGCCGCAAGAAATTCGATACTTTAGCCTGGTTTACACATGTGATATAAACATGTAACAAAAGATAAGACAAAGGACGTAGTGACCCTGTTCAGTTTAATCTCAAACTCGGCCTCGCACACTTGGTGTTTAGTTTCTTTGTTTTTTCATTTGCTATCTAAACTTCTTATGTTTTTGCTTACTTCACAAGTGTGAACCAGAAAAACTTTACTACACAAGCAATGTCTTCTAATGACATTTTTTTCATGTTTTACCTACTAGAATATGCGCCCAACTAACAAAATATTCTTTAAGAAAATTCTTGATCTTTTTCGGGCACTATTTCCAACAAAACGCTCTCAAAGCTGTGCCTAGTAACATAGACAGTAGTTTTTTTAAGTTGATAATTAATTGGGAATCAAAAATCTTGTACTTAACCTTCATGCTAAGGTAGAGAGATATGGTTTTCTCGGGACACGAATATTTGCTAGCCAAGGCTAAAGTTAGCTGTCTACACAAACAAAGACATAGTTTTGAAACAAATATTTTGTTACACTAAAAACTGACCTGTCGAGGAAAAGTTTTATCGAATCGGGTGGAACATATTTAGGACTGTAACAAAGTAAGCAAAGGCTTTTGTTCGGTATAGAAATAAAAGAAGCCAAACGGAAACGGTTGAGCGGAAGTTTGAACAACTAAGATTTTGTATGTTTTATCGTTCCGTACAAGAAAGCCAAGAAGATCCTTAACTTTGTGAACATGTTTATATTTTCAAATTCAGGAATAAATAGTTTGACAGATACTAATTGTAAACAATCTTTGAGCGACTTCACTTTTGATCAAGTAGAAAGCCGTGCGAAAGTTAACGACAGACTCACCTTCAAAGGCCGAGCCGATACGTCCTTAATGCTATGTAGGTCTGAACTTTTGCGTGGGTTAGCTGAGTGATATGGACTGCTAAAAAGGTTTAATCTGAAGTGTTTATTCTGCTATCCTAAGATTGAAGGGCAAATCCGGGAAGATAATACACTATTAGGAAAGTATTTTTATACCGTGGGTCGATTGTGTCTTTAGTAGGAATAATTCTGTAGAATAACAACTTCAGTACACAATTTTAACTGCTTAGACTCCTTAGTATCAGTACAAATGAAAGCACGAGAGGTTATAATATGATAAGACCTGGTTCAAATCCGGTTTAATCAATCCTCGCATTAAAAATGAACAACCGCTAAAATTCAAAGGCTTGAAGCGGTTAAAGAACAGATTGCAGTAATGATACACTGATCCTAATAATTAGTATAGTCATTATACCAGTATTCTACTTGTTTGACCTTTCGCATTTTTGCAATTTTTTCTGTGGCTACACGACCGGGCTCCAATATTTTTAAACCGATTATTGACAGAATTGTATATTTACTCACTAAATGAGTTCAATTTCCTCCAAATGTAACTTTTGATTTTATTAATATACTGTAACTTTTATGCTAGCAAAATACTACTTCTTCACTCAGAAATCAGCTTTTCGCGGCTGCAGGAATTGCCCTTTATATATCATGAGATAGACTGCACGTTTAAGAGCGGCTGTCAATGACGTTTCGAAACAAGACTTTCTGTTACCCCAATACAGAACCATTTGATAAAACGCCAAGCGAACGCATTGGAATTTGTAAATACCTGGAATGTTGATATAGCAATAGCCACACCCATAAAAATACTGACTTCTGATTGGTTGCTTATCTCACATTTCCCTCCAATAATCCACATCTGGCTCGCAATCGCTTTGTTAAGATTGGAAACAGATCTTAAAAAAATGGTATTAGAAATTCTAGAACACTATACCTCGGTTCTGAAAGAATTAAGAAGGATTAATAAGAATGTGTACTTGACGAGATAACAATGCATACCCCTCCCACTGTCACCACTCGATCAATATTTCTATTCTTATTAATTTTACATCTACAAACCAGGCAGTGCTCTTCGATTTGGTCTCACAAGAGAATAACTAAATGTAATTTAATATGTTACCCAAAATAAAACATTTAACGTTATCGTTATATTTGTTGTTTTTAGTTTAATCTGAGTAATCATGTAACTTCCGATAAAACAAACAAATGTCAGTTATGTTACTGAAGAACTCATACTTTTGACAGACCTTTTCTACAATTTGTGCGTCAATTCAAAACTTGAAGTTAATTCTTTTGAAATGCCAGAAATACAAAGAGCAGGTCAAATTTGGTAATAAGTGCAGCGAAAACTTTGAGGAATCATATGTATCTCAAGTAGTGCGACACTGGAAAAGATTTTATAAACAGAAATTTTAAGAAGGAGAATGTGTGGTGAATTCGCGTGAACGTGTAAGCCCAGTTTGCCCGTGTCGCAACTTTTGAGATAACACCTACCACCTAAACCAATAAATATCAGGTCCTTTTAATCAAATACTCGGAGATCCAAAACTTTTTGACCTCATCCCTTAGTTAACACTTAGATGGACACCGATTAGATTAGCTCTATATAAGTAGTTATTTCGGATGTTGAACCACTCTCACTATTTCAGTTTCGTTTTTTTAGTTGAATCTTATATTAGTGGACACGACAAATGATTGGAGATAATTATCGCTCGATAACGCACGGGCGGTGACGTTCATAACTTCCTGAACGTATACAACGTTTCTTACTTATCTTCTTAGCCCACTAATTAGCTACCTCACTTATTTTGTCAGAGTTTTGGCATTCGCTGCAGGTTTCCCGATGTAATGCAGTTGATTAACTGTGGCTACACTGCACCCTGCACTTGTTCAGAACTGTGAAGGTTATTTTAGACTAACCCTGACTTTATGTCCCCATTCAGGGACTGCATGTGCGGCAAAAAAGAATTAAAGAACACGCAATGGAAGTGGCAGTTGAACCCGGGACCTTGGGCTGGCAGTCAGATACCACCGACTGGTCCTAAGCCATTCCCGCTTACATACAAAACTGATACGTAATATTTTTTTTAAAATAATTTTTGACATAAATAAGGAATACTAATTTCGTGACTTAACGCACGTTCTAGAGTACCGGTAGTACCTAGAGAACAAGAACGTCAACAAGACTAACACCGAACAGTCCTCAGAACAAAATATAAAAATAACTAATGATAATAATAACATTAAAAAATACTGATATTAATATAAATATTTATTGCCACTTTGAGAAAACAACAAAGTTTACATCAATGTTGGTCCATTACCAAGTATATATGTAACTGCATCATAAGTGTAAGTCCCGCCCCTTTCCTGTTTCAATGTCGAAGAATAGACTCAACATTTTCAATTAAACAAAGCCAGCCTAGAAGCTGCATATTTTTTGATAAAACAAAGTTTACTGCTGTAACAAGAAATGGCATCTGGTCAATATTCACGCTGCAGTGTAACACTTCAACTAAATTCCTTCTTACCAAAGTTATTTCGATCAAACAAAATTGGCACGTTCAGTAGAATGCATGCAGATTTCAAAATGTCCTGTATTTTTCATAAAAACCGCATCAGTTTTGCAGCAGACAAACCACTGAAAGCTATGACGTTTTGAAGTTAGGTGTCAGTCGTTATGAGAAAATGTGACAAACTTAGTCCAACTTAAGTCGACACATTCGGTTAGAAGATCCAGCCACATGACAACTAAGAATAAATTTCACTTCTTTTTACCTTGTCTCACACGGCCAATTGTGAAACATGATGTTTGTTGTGGATCATTCACGTTTGCGTTTGACAACTGGCGGTTGGATTTTCCAAAATTAAGGTGATTGCTTAGCTTTAAGTTATGCGATTATTGGGGACACAAGTACGCGTCCTCCACAACTGACCTCTTTATATAGCTCTCATAAAATTCGTATATGTTTAAATAACGGAAAGGTCTTCAACATTTCAACCATGTCTGCTGAAGCTTTTAGAACTGAAACGATTAGTGAAAGTCCAGGCTTACTCTAAGTCAAACAATGCCAACTCAATTCACATGGAAAGGGGTGTTAAGATGCACTATACAGTGCAACGCTTCAACTGTTTTTTTAAACCAAAGTTGTTTGGATCAAACGAAACTGGCTGGTTTGAAATGTAAATAAACTGAAATGCCCTGTCTTATGTAAAAACAGGATCGATTTTCGAGTAGACTGCGAGCAGTCTCTTTCTGTTCCTCAGAATCAGTCGGGAAAACACGACAAATCGAGCGACGAAGCAGCGAGCGAGTCGGCGAGAAACTGCTAGCCGCGAAGATTGCGGGCGCCAGGAAAAGAGGAAATAAAGAGACTGCACTGGTTTCTTTAAAAACGAATATCCTAGGCG
>JAOBYF010014126.1:0-13336 GCA_025403605.1 Parazoanthus darwini
TCCAATGTCGTTGTCCCTCAGGGATGAAGATTGCAAACGGAGGACGCAGCTGTGTCGGCAAGTAACAGGAAAATACCACAAGGGTCGGGTTGGGGTAGTTGCCCTTCTCGTAATGACTATAAACAAGCTTGTAGCCGATTCCATTCACATGAAGAGCGGAAGATGAATCCTCTGCCGCTTTTGGTCATTTTTTATTTCAAAACTGATTTGTTCCATGTCAAGGTCTGAAATTCTTTTAAAATAGAGTTTCTCGTGCAATATGTTAAACTACTTTTTACGTCAAAGATATTTAATGACTGCACTTCTTCCTTTTCTTCTTCTTCTCCTTCTTCTTCTTCTTCTTCTACTTCTTCTTCTTCTTCTTCTTTTTCTTCTTCTTCTTCTTCCTCTTCCTCCTCCTCATCTTCTTCTTCTTGTTGTTGTTCTACTTTATCTTCTTCTTCTTTTTCTTCTTCTTCTTCTCAAGTTGTTGTTCTTTTTCTTCATTTTCAGATATAAACGAATGTGATTACAACAACGGCGGCTGTAGCTATATATGTTACAACACGGTGGGAAGTTTCCAATGTCGTTGTCCCTCAGGGATGAAGATTGCAAACGGAGGACGCAGCTGTGTCGGCAAGTAACAGGAAAATACCGCAGGGGTCGGGTTGGGGTAGTTGCCCTTCTCACAAGGTGTATATATAAGGCTGTAGTCGATTCTGTTCACACGAAAAAGGTTGCTTTTTGCAATTATTTTTTATTTCCAAAATGAGTGGTTTCATGTCATTGTCTAAATTTTTTGAAAATGGCGTTTCTCGTGCAATACGTTAAACTTTTTTTGCGTCTAGGATATCATCGACTGCACTTTCTCTCGCAGATCTAAAACTAAGCAGTAAAACTTTCAAGACCAAATTAGTTTATACTTTTAAAACCATTCCGCTAGTGAAGTTTGAATATTTGAAAATGCTGAAAATTGTTGTTAAAGAAGATTGAATTACTTGATTTTTATTTTCTCCAGACGTGGACGAGTGCACAGGCTTCAGCCCTTGTGACCTGGGCACATCCCGTTGTGTCAATACTCCCGGAAACTATAAGTGCGACTGCCTCCAGGGTTTTGAGAGTGAGTCACAATACAAATGTCGAGGTAAGATTTCTTATGCTTAAGATTATGTTTTTGTTACCTTTCTTGGTTTGTCGTTCGGTATTTTTGGGTTTGTCTTCTTAAATGTATTTCCTATCAATGTTACCGTTGTATGCTTATTTAAGTTACCCTAAACTATATTTATTCCAAGTTAGAGTACTAGTTATGTAGATTGTCCTGTAATTATATAATTTTCCTCCATAGTCTAATTTTTAATAAAAAAAACCTGAATATTTGTTTCTTACTCCTACTCATATTTTTCTTCTTATTCATATTCTTAATTATTTTTTTCTCGCACTCTTATCCTTACTCCTACTCCTACTCTTACCACTATTCTTATCCCTTTTCCTACTCTTATTGTTATTCTTACATTTTTTTGTATTTTTACTCTATTTCTTACTCTTGCTTCTACTCCTACTTTTACTCTTCTTCCTGTTCCTAATTTTTACTACTTCTGTTTCTATTCTTGTTCTTGTCCTCGTTTTTCTTGCCATTCTTAACGCTATTCTTAATATTATCGTTAATATGAAAAAAAATTCCCGAAAATACTCTCATACTACAGAATTAGTAGTCTAGACAATAAAATGCTTAAACATTTTATATGTTCATTTCATCTGCAAAATATAGTTCTCACTGACTTTCTTGCTATCTTTTGATCGTTAATATATAAATGAATGGAGGCAATTTCCAATTTAATGTCAATATTAGAAATACACTTCCTTTATTTGAGATAAACAAAACATATGAAAGATTTTAATCGAAGCACTAGAGCGAGGTATGTATATACCAAAACCTTTGTTTCATTACCGTGTTTGCATGAGGTCCAACTCCAAAAACGGTCTTGCCAAACACTTGCTGACAAACAAACATTCCTGTAAACGGGAAAGACGAAACCAAACTTCGTGAAAGTCAAAATCCCACCCCCATCAAATTCCTAACACTGTTCTTTGTTTGTCACCACGGTTTCGAAAATAGTAACATCACCTTTTTAACAGATAAGAATGAATGCATAGGAGGCAATAGCTGCGATGTTTCAAAATCAATCTGTGTCAACATCATCGGAGACTACGTCTGCAAGTGCAAAGCAGGATATCGCAGGGGGACAAACAACAAGATTTGTAAACGTAAGCTTTATATCAACGTTTAGCTTTTCTGTACAGCCTCTTAGCCAAATCTTGTACATGATCTACAAGAGCAGTTACAATGTTTTTTACTTTGCCAACAAGGACCTCACATTAGAGCAATACGGCAGAAGCACGGTCACTCGAGCATCTTGCGTCGCGTGCATCTTCTGTGGCATTTACATGACTCCTGTGTAAGTTCATTTACAGGACACCAGTATGAGTTCATTTACATGACACCAGTTTGAGTTCATTTGCATGACACCAGTACGAGTTCATTTACATGACACCAGTATGAATTCATTTACATGACACCAGTAAGAGTTCATTTACGTGACACCAGTATGAGTTCATTTACATGACACCAGTATGAGTTCAATTACATGACACCAGTATATGAGTTCATTTACATGACACCAGTTTGAGCTCATTTACATGACACCAGTGTAAGTTCATTTACATGAAACCAGTAAGAGTTCATTTACATGACACCTGCAGTATGAGTTCATTTACATGGCACCAGTATGAGTTCATTTTTATGACACCAGTATGATTCCTTTACACGACAGCAATTTGAGTTACTTTATGTGACACAAGTATGAATTAATTTCGATACGAAATCAAAATTCTTACAAGCACCTTCAAAGCTCTTTTTTGATAAGCCATTGGATAATAACACCTGATCTTATAATACCTTACAATCAACTGTGTTCTTTCCTTGGCTTCAATACTGCTCCGTACACGTGCTTTCAATCTCAAGATTTTCTCTCTTTGTTCACCAAATCTAAAACGTAAGTGCATGTGACAATACGAACACCTCATCTTTAGACAGCTTTAAAAGTTGGCTCAATACGTGGCCTTTCAATAAGGCCTTTTTAAATGCTTTAAACTATTTTAACTCGCAACTTTTATTCATTAAACCAATAATGACTTTTTATTTAAAAACAGTTATTTAAGATCTTTATTTCTATAGATTGATGACTCTGGGAAAATTTATAATAATATTGTTAGTAGAGGGCCATGAACGCTGGCAATAAAATTTTTAGGTTAATAGTTGTTAACATTTTTATTATCTTTTTTATCATTATGAATATCATTATTATTATTATTATTATTATATATTATTATTACAATGACAAGCTCTTTTTACATGGCTAAACGGAATACATACACTGTGTTCATAGCCAAATCGTGCCCCGCGCTGACAAGTCCGATCAACGGAGGACTTTTTCCAAGTAACTGTTCGACAGACGGTGGCAAGTATCCAGGACACTGCTTGTACTTCTGTAACAATGGCTACACTCTCGTGGGCGATAGCCGAAAGACGTGTCAGGCTGACGGCACCTGGAGTGGAGCCACGCCCAAATGCAAGGGTAAGTGGAGTTGAGCAGGGACTGGTTTAAATGGAGCTATGTGAAATAATAGTAAAACTGCACAAAAACGCACATGTAAATAAAATAAACAAAACTTCAACTAAAAGGAAACAAAAAGTTCAAAAATAAAGTTTCATGATAAGGGTTAGAGAAACGTTTTAAGAGTAGTTCGAAACCCGTTTACAATTAATAAATCTATAATTTTGTGTTCATGCTTTGTTCATTACAAGTATGCATTTCTGACAAACATGTGATAAGAAATTGTCTCTTCTATCAGGTAAAATTGCTTTTTGGTACTCTGATTGGTATGTTGTGAGAATGCAAGTTGAGACAGCAAACCCGACCAACACAATATAACTGCTGTTTTACGCTATATTTAAAACATACAATCGGCTAAATATACTGTTTTTGCAGGAGCTCGTCCACACTACATCTACAAGGGATGTTACAAAGATGAGTGGGTGCGGGCTATGCCCGAGCACTTGGGCTTAGTGGACAGTATACGGGAATGTGCTGTTGCAGCCGCAAAACAAGGTTACAAAGCGTTTGGTCTGCAAGATGGAGTCGAGTGTTGGTCAGGACCGAAGGCTCATAAGTCTTACATGAAGTACGGTTTGGCTCACAACTGCCTTAATGGGATGGGCGGTGGACTTAGCAATGATGTGTATTTCTTTTCTGGTTGAGCTTTCCTGATTTAGATGACTTTATTCCCAACTGCCATTGATTAAAATGACTGTAACATGTTTTTCTGTGTGAGTCTCGTCTTGATGTTGAATGTTAATAAACACCAGTTAATTTCAAACCTCCAACACTACACAATTATTTAACAATACGTTGATGCTAACACGGTTAACAGTTGAAAACTTCTTCTACCTTAACATTTTTAAATTTGTCCATAAATGGTAATTAAACCAAACACCAAAGCAATTCGATAGCTGCTTTAAATATACTAGTGAATAGATAATCTTCTTGTCAAAATTTACATATACAATCTTGTAGAACAAATGTAGGTAAACAAACCTCTTTCACTGCATCTAAAGTCTGGGGCAAAGTTCCCACGGCTATAAGATAACTCAAGAGCTCAATCTCCTTTTCCAAATAAACAAAGAATCACTGGTTGTCTCGACAACTCAAGTAGTTTTCTAAAATTAAACAATCCTAAATTCAAAACATATGCTTAATTATTGTTACATAGTTTTCCCTTCCTTCCTTTTCAGTGTCGTTATTCACTCAAATATAAAGTTGAATTTCACTACTAAGGGCTAACTCGATAACTTCCCAGTTTACTTAGCCTTTAGACACTACCTCACTAAAACCATATCTATATTTTAGTCAAATTAACTTGTTATCCAGAAGAAATTATTATCTTTAAAAGTCCTGTAAAATGTGTTTAATTAAACTGATTCTAATTCTGCAAAAAGTGCGTCTATAGTCAAAAATTGTACAATCATTCAATTGAAAAGCGTACTGACTATTCGGTTAATTCAAATACGGATCACACTTAGTTCTTGAGCTATTGTTTTCATGCAAACTGATGATTAATTGAAGATTGAAGATTAAAAAAGACAAGGATATGGTGACCAATGCAAATACTAATAAAACAGAGATTAACATATGACTGGTAGAAGTAACCAAATTTCAGTTGAACTCGTTTATTCCAGTTAACCCGCGACTCTATCGAAATCATAACACAGCTCCTGGCGCTTTCAATTCGTCGGATCTGGTTGGCTGGATCGGTCAGTTCCTCAATGAACACGAAAACTTATCAGATCCAGTTCTGGTCAGTTTGGTCCTGTTTATGGTGGCTCATGGATTAGCCGCTCAGTTCTGGTGTTCTGGCGAGCTCATTGCGCGGTGATTTCTACTAAGAAAAATTGTTTACTTACGCCGTGGCCTTTGAAAATTGTTCTGCGTGTTCTCGAGTTTTGAGCTGATATAGTTGTGTTGTCGGGTTTGATATCGTGAGGGACTGGACCCAGTTTTGCAAGATCGGACGCCCCAACAATTCATATAAAATTTAATTACCAAGTGAAATTTTTTTTCAATTTTGACGAACTCTGAAAAACACTCGAGTGCAAATTAATTCCAAACTGATCTCGAAATATTACGATTACTGCTACTAATTTCATTTCTGGAGTAAGAAACTACATTTGTCTTGGAAATTTGCAAGGCAAATATTCTACTAAAGCTCATTCTATAATCAGGAAACCTGGCAACAACCAGCAGGCCACGGAAAACTGCACTTTCCTACATTAACCTACATTACCATTGTGATTTGTAACTCTGAGTTTAACTCAAACTGAAAAAAAATACAAAAACCATTTCCCTTTACAACGAATTGTATGTAGGGATACTCGTCCTCCAAAACGACCGAATTTGCAAGTGGATACAAGTCTGATCGCTGCTAGCTAGGTTCAACTTGTGCATCTGCCATCCCAAGAGTAAACGTTTAACTAGAGGATTTTTGAAATTGTATTTTTTTTCTAGTCAAATCTGAACGGAAAATCGATCCCCTATCCTAGCCCGGGAAGAATTGCTATTAGTGGATACTTCGGTGGTAAAAGACTGTATGGTCAAGCAAGCTTGCAAGATATTCAAAAGCTGATTCGGCGACTGTGCTGGACGTTGGCTGAAGTTTTAACTTTGAATGAAATCCGCTTTTTGACTTCTTTGCTTCAACATTTCCTACCTAAACACACTGTTGTTGTGTTTTCCATTTTATATATCAAATAAAAAAGAATGGCTTTTTCTTTCTTGAAAATGTTTGATAAGAAATCGAAATGGCAATCAGTCATCACATCACAAAAAATTTGACATGGTTTGAATTTACTTTTGAAAAACTCAAGATCTTCAGAAGGATCTCAAAAGAATAAAAGAAATAAAAATAGAGTCGTTAATGAATTGGAATGGGAAAAAGAAGAAGTTTCAACCAAATTCAGAACCCTCCAGCAAGAAAAGGGATATCCTTTCATGGATGAAATAAAAAAAGAGGTCGACAAACAACACGGAAGAGAAATTAATTCTTTGAATGAAAAATACCGCAATCTTTTGAAAGAAAGACTTTTTTCAAATGGTTTCCTCGAAATAGACAAAGGAAAAAAACAGCTTCTGATTTTTTGTTGGAAATTCATCAAGAGGGATTACTTTATCATTGCTGACTTTTATGATTTCCTATCCATTTTCCTCACTTTCCTTTTCCAAACCTTCACAAACATGTTGAATTTTATGTTGCTCAAGATTTTTTGAAGACAGACGTGAAGGTGTGAAAGAAACCTTCAAACAATAATAGTATAAATCAATAACAGTATAAAATTGTGACAGATCAAATTTTGCTGCGAATTTTAAAAAGATTCTTGAGTATTCCGAACAATTTCAGAAACATATTGGATCAAATCAATCTTACGTTCCTAATATAAGTGATACTGCTGAAGCAGCAAATACAGGATTTTGAGCAAGAAGAGTTATTCTTGCAGAATCAGTAGAAGTTGATGTGGAAATTCTTTTGAACGGGTATTCTTTCTTTGAATCACTTGCTGGTAAACCACCTTCAGAAGTTGGAATTGAGATGAAAAGTTTACTTAGACCACAAAAATGGGCTTATCTCAAAGAAGATGTTCAAGAAAATAGACCAGGAAAACATGCTAGTGGAGAATGGATGATAACACCTGGAACTAAAAAACCAATACATGTATTTGTTTGGTTCATTAATACAGATAAAAAAATAATCCAACTAAAAACCCATTCTTGTTTGATACTTTTGATGTTGATGATAAAAAACTTCAATCATGTTATCTTGAGGTTGGAAATGGAAAAAGATATCCTGAATCGGAATATGCTCCACAAGTTGATATGTCAAGAGTTTTTGATGATGTACAAAAATATTTTGGAAAAACAGATGATTATGATTTTGGTGGTGCACTTCCAAAAGAAGGAATTTTAAAAGGAATTTTCACTTTCCTGTATTTTAGCCTCAGATTTCAGGAGGATGGAATGAAAGATGGAACAATTCAGTTAATTTTCCATTAAAAATTAAGTAATAACACAACAAATAGTTATAGTATTTTCGATCTTATTCTTTTTGAAGAAAATCTTGAGATACACAGTTCAACTGGGAAGTTATTACTCAGATAATTTCAAAGAAAAATTAAGTCTTGAATAAAAAAATATTCAAGATTAAAAAAATGACGGAATATTTAAAATGTGGCGTTCTTTTGACAGAAAGTCAAAAACAAAAACTTGCTCGAGCTTTTCAAAAGAAGTATCAGACAACATTGAAATTATTTAACTCTCAAATAAGTGGTTTGAAAAAGCAAAAAGAAACAAAAATGGTGTAAATATTACAATCAGCGAAACTTAAATGAGAAATCAGAAAGGAGGAAATCTTTTTACTTCAATTCTTCCACTTGCAAGAGCAATTATTCCCACTATTGGGAAAACAGTTGGTTTGGCAGGACTTTCTGGTCTTGCCTCAGGAGCAGCTGAAAAACTCATCAAAGGAGAAGGAATCTTTTCTGTTCCCCAAGACACTACTACTACTACTACTACTACTGTGTCGAGCTAGCTCGGTAAATCTCGACACAGCCCTCAACTCATGTTTGCTTTCTGTGGCTTAATAACAGCTTGCGGTCGCCGCTCCATACAAGCGTGTGCAGTACCCTCCCTGAGGGTGTATGTGCCTTGCCGGGATATTCAACAATAGTTGGGATGAACCGCCTCACCACGAGTAGATAGGACCAGGTTCACAGTCATTTGTTTGATGCTCCTTCTACCATCCAACATCCTGCTTATCGATGTCTTCACGTAACCCTGCTCGGGTGGCTCTAACGGGTACTATGCTTTGCAAGAGGGCATACCGTGATTTTGTCCGGCGCTGCTAATTCATTTTATTCACAGCTAGCCTCCATTACGGAAGCCGTCCCCTTATCCGCAACCCGGGCAGCCGGCAGATGGGAGTTGTCATCTTCACTCCATAACTTTGTCCCCAAAACAAAGTTAAATAATTAATTCAATACAAAGATTATCTGACTAAAGCACAAAAAACAGATTGCGAGGCGCACATCAGAGTAGAAAAGGAATAAATCGACTCAGATTGACAAAAAAAAACAATAAGAAGAAGGATTTTTTGGACCTCTTCTTGCTTCAATCGCTGTTCCGCTTGTGATGAAAGTTTTGAGTGGAAAGGGAATGCACGTTGTCTCCGCTGGAAGAGGATTGATGGTTGATGTTTATCTTCCAGCAAATACAAAAAATGTTTATGTTCCGAGGGGGAGAGGGGTTGGAAAAAAAATCGCAAAAAAAAAAAAAATGGGTGATGGATTGATACTTGGGAGAAACAGTCCATTCAAATCAATCCCAATTCTTGGGGATACTTTTTAGCTGAAAGCCGGTCCAAAGGACTCATTCACTGAAAGAGACTCATTCATTGAAAAACCTCTTTCAGCTCTTCATTTTGAAAATTGGGTCAAAAAACTAGGAAGACAATACTTCAAAGGAGTATTCATGAGACATAGGCTTTCAAACAGAATGAATAAACAAGAATGTGGAATAATTAATTTTGATGATTTTTCTGGCCCTGGAACACATTGGGTTTGTTAGAGAAACTTTCCAGATTCAGACTTTCTTGTATATTTCGATTCTCTTTTCCATCTCTTTTCCGTTTTTCACTCGCTTTTTCCGGCGACATCCCATTTGAAGAATGTTTTGTTTTGTTGTAGCTGTCCAAAAGAGCAGACGGACAGGTAGTTTGTCAACATATTCTGTTGAATTAGAAGATGTGAACATTTTCCACATTCTGGATTTTGTTCTGTTCCATCTTTCAACCACGCTTGATTTTCTTCATTCTCCGTGGAACAAAAAATAATTCCTTTGTCTTCAAGTAATTTTTTTGAATTTTTTATTAAAGAACCCTCGCCCTTTATCAACCAAAAGATGTTTTGGTTTTCGACCTGTCTTTAATATATTTTTAAACGCTTTTGTTACGTCTTCTCCCATATCTTTTCAAAGTTTCTTTCAAACCAAATTTACTGAAAACATCAATAACTTATTTCACTTGCTGAAGTTTTGCATTTCAACCAAATCTGCGGCCCAAATTTCATCGATTCCGTTTGAAATTACTCGGCGTCGGGCAAAGTTTCTATTTACTTGTTTGTGCAACTCATCTGCAAGATTCTGTTGCCAGTTCGCATCTAAATTCTTCTTGCCTGACGCCTTTTTCCGTCTTTTGAAACTCTAAGCGAAGTTGGGGACTTCATCCCAAGTCCAAGTTTTTGTTTTAAAAAATTCACACTTCCCACTCCAGCATGACCCCATTGTCGATCTTTAAAGGAATATTGTCCAAAGATTTCACCATTTTTCTGTCTGCCTCGTTTTTACACTTCTTGTCATCTCCACAAAGGGAATAACCCACATCATGTTGCATGTTTTCCCTGAGGGCATTTGGTAAATCGCCTGAATTTTACCTGTGTTTTTATCAAACTTAACTTGTTTTTCAAGAAGACTATAAAGCCCCGCGAAATTATATCCTGGAAGAGTAATTCCTTTTTTGGTCTTGGAAGTTTTCCAATTAATTTATGAATATCGAAGCCCAGTCCTCGGGCCAGAGCTCTGCATAAACCTGAACCTTGGAGAGTTTCAGGATTTTTTATTTAATTCAGGAAAATAATCTGAATTAACATCTTTGTTTCTCCAGCTTTCTGGGAGAAGAATCGGTTTTGATCCAGCTGATTCACTCACTAATATGTTTTTCTTATTTCCGCAAACAGAACAAAGAGCTTTCGACATCCATCTTCCATTCTTTGTTTTTTCAAACCTTTCAGAACCAGGAACATTCGGTTTTCTCCTTTTGTCCTTCAAACAATATATATCCATTTTTGAACTATAATAAATTTTGTTTGAACATTTCAATTCAGAAAATTGAGTTGTGAATTCTCAAGGAGCACTCCGCTCAGCACTTCATGCCGGACTTCGCTCACGGAAATTCAACTCGCGCACTCCAGGCTTTTTTCGAAAATAAAAACATAGAAATGAGAGAAAAAACAAAAACACTGAAGAGTGTTTTTGTTGCTTTGGCTCAGGACAAAAGAATGAGGTTTTCAAGGGATGTTCATTGTTTTCAGATCAAAATTTATTTGGACAACGCAGAAATGAGTGTTGTTTTGTTGTTGAGTGCAAAATCCCAAAATGAGCCAGGACCGGCATTTTACATCTACTCAATGCCAACACTTACTCTGGTCGAGGTTCACTTTCAATGTTAAATGCCCGGCGGTAGGGGCTTGATTAGGTATCAAAATCCCAGCAATCTGGAAGTAGACTGGGGTCTAAATACCCGGGGTTTGCCCGGAGGCGTTTTCGCATTTAGATTCGACTCGCACATTAGTACTGTTATTTATTCAAGGCGTTATCCTGATTAATTTTCAAGTGCTCAAATCTTTCAATGAAACGACATTTTCGCGGGCGCGGGAATGGAGAAACGACTGACTTACTAAAGAACACATTTTAGTGTTTTAATCAAAGTGTTGTGCTGAAGAAGTTGTTTTTGTGATTCCTTGATGCATGGTTCCAAACAAGCTGAGAAATCATTCGAAAACAGCTCGTAGTCAAAACTTTACTTTTTTCGGCATTTTGTTTCAAAAGTTTTCGTTAGAGTGTTTTCCAGGCTTTTCCCAGGAAATTACACAAAACCCATCAAGAAACTAAATTCCAGAAAGAAACCTCTTAAAAAATATAGATTATTTAAACGGACGAGTAACAAATTTCTAAACTGAGTTCGTCGAAACAAAAAAAATCAGCATAATTTCACACAGCTGAGCAAAGCAGCTGTCTATTGGCAAACGAATCTTAAACAACTTG
Organism: Parazoanthus darwini; assembly: GCA_025403605.1. Classification (NCBI taxonomy): domain Eukaryota; kingdom Metazoa; phylum Cnidaria; class Anthozoa; order Zoantharia; family Parazoanthidae; genus Parazoanthus; species Parazoanthus darwini. The sequence continues at coordinate 11,463 of JAOBYF010014126.1, forward strand.
ACAAAAGTTATTGAAACGCATCAATCAATATTATTAATGTGGTTATTTACCCTATGTCACTTGCATTGATAAAGTAAGATCAGGCGATACGTGACTAGCTTGCAGTTTAATGGTTTATCCAGCTGTCCTCAATTCGTGCTGCACTTAATCTAAGGACAGTGGAACAGCGAGTTCGTTTCACGATCTTTGCAAGTCGTTAGTGCGAGAGCTACAAATCTTAGATAACTGTAATAATGAAAATTTGCTTCTTGCTCACGTGTATTTTGGGAGTAGTCTTACAACAAGCCTACGGAGGTCAGTATTTTCTTGTTCCTTGGAACATGTTTCACTTTTCAAGTAGATTGCGTATCTGCAATCTTTGAACGCATTTACAGACACAGAATTAAATAGTAGTTAAGCGAAACAAACTAGGAATACTTTTTTAGAATATTTGAGATTAAGATCTGAAAAGAGTTAAGAGCTTCCAGGCTTAGCCCAAAAACGTCCTAGCTTATAACAAAAAAGTATATCTATCCATCTATCTGTCTGTCTTTTTGTCTGTCTGTCTGTCTATCTATCAATCAATCTATCTATCTATCTATCTTTATATTTATCTAACCATATATGGCGTTGGCCAATTTCCTTTCTAGGGCTTTCGCTCAGAAAGTATTACTTGGGATATTTGGAGAGCGCTATCACATTCATATCATTATAACCATATTTCTGCCTGTCTGGCTATAGTTGTGTTTGCCTTACCAGATGCCTAATTATTATTGAAACATAAAAATCTTATGATTCATTTTGCCTAGACGTACGCGACGTTAAGTACAAAGTGACGGTAAAGACCGGAGGGTGTACCTTCTGTGGTACTAACGATGACGTCTTTGTTCGAATCGTTGGCAAAAATGGAAAAACTGCTTCACATGAACTTGCAAGTAGCGGTGATGATTTTGACAAAGGAGAGTAAGAACACCGACTGAGTTATGTCGGTTGTGTTGTACTGTACATTGTGCTTAAATACTTGGTTGTATATATGTTGTGTGAAGCATTATTGTGGAACAATTTTGTAATTTTTCACCCACCCCAAAAGAAAAGAACCTTCAAGATTAAATTGTCCATAAGAAACAAACCTCTAAATGAAGAATTTCAGATTCAATATCCCGGGGTCATGCTTGTTTCACTTCTTAACTGGAAAGCTCACATTGCCCACTTTAAGGAAAAGGTTAAAAAGGATTTATATGACTAATTTCTAACAGAAGATATTATATTAATACCCCTGTCCTTGTCAATTTATACTATGCATTACTTTATCCATTTCTCGTATACTCCTTTTAAAACATTGCTTGGGGTAATACATACGAGACAAACATAAAGCATCTATACATTTTACAAAAACGTGCTGTTTGCATTACCTCTTTCTCTTCATTCTTTGAACACACAAGCCCTATTTTTAAGTTAAGAATTGTTAACTTTTTTGATAAAATTCACCACATCTATTTTCATGTACAAATTTTATGATAACATGCTTCCTCCTGTTTTCTCTAACTTTTTACCTCTGTGAGGAATATCCACAGCTGCAACACCAGACTTGTTCTAAAGCCTCTTGCACTGCTAACGTCTCGCACTAATTATAGTATTTTTAGTTTAAGATTCCAAGGTCCTAAAATCTGGAACAACTTTCGCGAGTCGTTCAAACACTGCAGCCTTTCAATCTTTAAAATGAAGTTAAGAATTTCTCCAACCAGTCATTATTGATTCTCGCGTTTTCCCCTTCCTACTGCACTGTGTTATTTATATAACTAGAGGCTACAGGTAGCTTTCACTCGCGGCCACGTAACAAACGAGATATTTTAGCAAAACTAGTGCACTTGACCGTATATTCCTTAACGAAAATC
>JAOBYF010014237.1:0-13334 GCA_025403605.1 Parazoanthus darwini
GTAAGATTCTAGGGCTCATCACTGATGAATAAGGACGCTCTTAGTTTAAGAACGGTAAAAATCCCGGTAATCGCTGGGTGAATCGAAAGTGACACATGCTAGTTATGGTTTCCAGTTTGTTCAGGTTTTAAATGTTATCAATAAAATACGAATTAACTTTAGAAAATCTCAAGGCATTGTTCAAGATCAATACCTTGATATGTCCGGGTGGGACATATTTGAGTTGGCTGAAGTGGAGGGACAGATTATATGTAGCCATATGGAGAAAAGACTTTCATTTACGACCAGGCCAAGTAAATTGGTTTGCGTCCTCTTTCCAGAAATTTTATGGTCGGGAGAGAGGTTTATATTTATTATTTTTGACTGGGAAGCTTTGATGCTAAAATACGTTAAAACACAGCTGGCAATTTTTCGCGCTCTTTTTGTATGGCGCGAGCGTGCATCTGTAACTCGATAGACGCACGCACGCGTGTCTATTAAATCGCAGCACACTAAAGTTAAGGGGCGTCCGCAAATCAAATAATTTTTAAACGACGTCCAATGGAAGTAAAGGCGGGGAGGGGGTTTAGCTGTGGACGTTATTGCAAAATTTTTAGCATTAAACAATTTTATGCGTAATTTCAAAAAGAAACATTTATGGAACACAAAACTCCAGCTCATATAGGACAATCAAATCTGCTTTTCTTCGTGCAATGCCACGTCAGGAATGGGACATGTTGTATACATTTTCAGTGTGATTTTGTGACTGTACGATATTGTTTAATACAGCAGCTCGACAAAGCCTAAAATGGAGGAAGGGGAGGGGGTTTCAGGATAACGTCCATTGGACGTTATTAAATTTTTTTTTTATTTGTCGACGCCTCCAAAACTCAAAAGTGCTTTGGAAAGATTTCCAAAGGGAAAACGAAAAATAATTGAAGGCAACGAACGAGAAATGGATGGATAACTATCGAGCTTTAACTTAGATATATGGATTTACTTTTCAAAAACAATCCAGTCGGTGAACAGCGTTTGTAACCCGAATGGCACGAAACCGGACGAAATATTGCAAAACCGAAACGCCGAAAAAACACAAAAGTTGCTACTAAGTGGCAATGTTGTGAAAGAAGTGGTCTGTACTTTAGCTGTGCGTCTATCGAGTTATGGATGCACCTGCGAAGTTGGGAGAGCACTCGAGAAGCTAGAGAAGCACTCGGATAACCTCGTGCCACTCTAACGTTTCTTTCGTGCTCTTCCAACTTCCCAGGTGCATCCATAACTCGATAGACGCACGCTAAGCATGGACCATTTCTTAAATAGTCCGGTTAGTTCTCCCTTTTCGAAAGCTTCAACCGAAATAATGTAGCGATCTTAGAAATCATCTTCTTAAAGTGCAAGTCTTGAAATATTCTTGGGAGCGCGGTCGATTGGCTGATCAGTTTGAAGGAGGCCAATAACTTCAGCTACTGCGGTTTTTAATATGCATTCATAATAGAATGATTCCTTTAGATAACAGAACAACACCCAACACAGATACAATAAGAGTTTATTAGCACCTTGCGAAACACAATAGCTTCATCACAATAGTTTACATCAATACTGACCAAATATATAACTAAAAAATTAGTTCTACTACCAAAACTCATATTAAAAGAATTAGAAGTAAAACGAGACAAAAGATTTTAGATTTAATATCGTCATCATCATCATTCCGTCTCCCCGATGCATGTTAAGCTCTTAGATTAAGATTATATACATTAATAGCTTGATAAATAAACTTACTCATACAGACATGATATTGTCAGAAAGCATTTGAATACATTTGAGTTAACAATGGTAAATATTTTTATTTGAGTCAGTTATTTTCACGAGTCTTACGACTTTTTTCTTCGTTTTTGCGTCGATTTTGCGCTGCGGTGGAAATTTCAAGCCATTTCGAAGATATATTGTCCTGTATTTGCTGCCTACCATTGAGAGTACTTATAAAATATACAATTTTTATATTATTATTACGTTACGTTTTATTATATTACTTTACGTTACATTAAACTACACTACATACACCACACTGCACCGTACCACACCACCCCACCCCACACCATACCACACTACAAGTGCTAAACTTTGCTACAGCAATTTCCTGTCATCCCTTAACGTTTCCTTACGGGCAGAAACAAACACTGACAGTAATCAAATTTAGTCATGTTTGTTACAGCTTATTCATGAGGAATACCAACAAAATAAAACACTACGTCCACAATCCAGCACTAGCCTAGGTCAGATCGTCTTTTATGGATCTGTAATCGAGGTAGCTCTTTAGGCGTTGAGGAAGAGGCAGCAATGATATACTTGAGGCTGGTTTTCTTTCCAAGTGGAGCAGGCGGAGTATAACTCTGATCCTTAGGCGACACAACTGCACAAGTGTTACAGGTGACTCTACCGAAGACAAAATAACTTATCAGTTACAAATAAAACCTTAAAGCTCTCTCTCTCTCTCTATATATATATACTGGAGATAAAAACTGCCATAAAACAAAAGAAAATACGATCAATAACATGTACAAAGAAATGGAAACCTTTTTTATTCCTTGAAGAAGCTGAAAAACAAGAAAAGGAACGAAAAAAGACATTTTTTTCTTTTCGTCTTTTCATTATTCTCTCTCCTTTAACTGTTATTTTTAAACTCTGTAAATGTAAATGTCTCTTTAATACAAATTGTAAATTCCTTGAGAATCACAAATTTTAGACAAATAAAGTTAAAAAAATAAGACAAAATGCATCTTCCAGGTTAACAATCTCGGATCAATGGAACCAGCATATATTGTAGTGATAAGGTGGTTTACAAACCCCAACAGTTGGGTTCATATAACCTTTTCTCTCTAAACCCTTGTCGGAGATAGTACAAGATATAGTGTTTGTTAGCATGCTGCATAACAGTGAAGCTAAAATGAATCTTTGGCCCCTTGCAAACAAAATGATCTAATACACATTTTACATCAATGTATACCCTTATATAGTGTGGAACCTGTAGCAAAGCAGTAATTGGGACATTTAAGTAAAACCAACCCTGTGCACAAGAATTGCCATTCAGCTCTAGGCTGTACAGAATGAGTTTAGATTTTGATAAAGTTAGAAAGCTAGAGCTACTGCAAGTTTCTCAGTTGGTCTAAGACAGAAAGCATTAATTAACCATAGACAGGTTGCTACAAAAGAACAGCAAAATATTGTTATAATAATAATAATAATAATAATAATAATAATAATAATAATAATGGCTTTATTACAGTTCTTCCACTAGGTGGCTTTTCGCCGATAATATCTAAAATTACAACTATAGCAAATAAAACGAAATGTAATATCTAAAATTACAATTATCATTATAGTAATCATAGTACCTAAAAATTACAATTACATGACTGTATAACTGAAAAAATATATCATTTATTATTGTAGTGGATGCTACAAAAGGATACATCCATCAAAGGAGTCTGACTTTACATGTTAAGTGACAAAAACAAACCTGCAGCTTTTAAAACAATCCTACACTCGTCATCATCCGTTGCATCAATTGCTCTCAGGCCAGCAGCATCCCTTCTGTGGATGTCTGCACCATAGTCAATTAACACTCTAAGACACTCAGGATAGCCAAATTTTGCAGCAATGTGTAGTGGTGTTTCATGTCGACATATCACGTTTGGATTTGCACCAAAGTTGAGCAGAATACTGACACAATTTGCATACCCTTTGAGACAGGCAACATGTAGAGCTGTACCAAACTGATTTTCACAAATTTCAATGTCTGCTCCAGCATCAATTATCAAATTCAAACAGTCTGCATGGCCACTTAATGCAGCCTCATGCAGTGGAGGAAAGGTCACCTTCATCTTCGAGTTTACTGCTGCTCCAGCATCAAGCAATTTCCTAACAGAGATTTTGCATCCTTTTGAGGCGGCAAAGCAGAGCGGTGTACTGCTGTCTATGTTCCTCGCGTTTACCTTTAGTTAGTAAAAATAGAACATAAATCATAAGATTGAACTGAAAAAACTCACACCCACAGAAAAATGCACAAACGAGACAGCCAAAGCTGTAAGTATTTCCAGTTAGGGTCACAGTCACTGTCATGGTCATACAGGTAGTCATGGTCACTTGTATTGTCACAGTCAAGGTATTGTCATGGTCAATGTCACAGGACTAAAGACGAAATAATAAAATGATATTACTTAATAATGAGAGTAAACACGTGAAAGTTTTAATTAAAATTAACTGATAAACTTGTGGCCCTCAGTGCACACTTTACCCCCCTTACTCTGTCAGTGCTCAATTTTACGGGTATTTAAATCTAAAGCTACACAGAACAGAAGAAAGTCGAAACAGACATTGGAGTCATAGAGAATCGAACCGGGGTCCCCCAGCCCGAAGGCTGCGCACTAACCAACTGAGCTACATGTACGCCTGCTTCTCATGCTATTGTCGCAGTGAACTGTTATATAGTCATTGCTCATGTCAACTGTCTAGTTCCCTTGTGTCTAGATCAACATTAAAACTAGGCTGTGTGTTAAATTTAGCGCTGGTTATTAAATACACCCTGATTTATTGTTACTTAAGTGGGGATTTTTCTGGGTGACAAATTTTGAAGTTGGCATTTCTTGGGTATAAATATAAAGCTGTAGATCTACCAGACTCCCCCATGCAGCTTTTAAACATGTGAGTGGGGCCTCTGGGGAACATTTGCTGGGATCATAGTATCAATTTTATCACTTACATCTGCACCATTATTGAGAAGCAAAACCACACACTCCACACGGCCAGCCAAACAGGCGTCGTGTAGTGGGGTCATCCCATCAACCGATCTACTGTTCACACCAGCTCCATAGACCAGCAACAACCTCATAACTTCCAGCCGGCCATGATTAGCTGCCACATGTAGTGCTGTCTGGTGGTTTTGTGGGTGTCTCAGGTTGACTAGGTGTCTGTGCTTATCGAGTAAACTCTTGATGTATTCTAAACTAGTACCACGCTCCCCACCACCACTGACAGTTCTTACAATGTCTTCATCATACTCCATTCTCAACACCACGAGGTGGCAGAAATTATAAGATTTTGTGCCATCTGGAGTCAGGGAGGTGACGCATGTTCATGTAACTTGTGGCTGTGGTACGGCTGTAGAAAACCGCAAATAATTAAAAAGAAGTGCTTATTTATTTATTTACAAGATTCACCGTATTTGGCAGGGACTTCCCACATAGATTATACTCCAAAAGCGGGGTCCCTGTGAAGAAATGAGATTACAGGCCATAACACCTGCATTAGCCTACTCTTATCAACAAGTGTGTGGGGTTTTTTAGCTTCTCCGATAGAACGTCAAGAGACTAGACCAATTGCTTAATGTCCCTGTCCACGGATAGTGTGGCAAAATGAGGTCACCCAAAGTTCAACCCTCGACCAGGTCGGGGTTTGAACCTGAGACCTTGTGGTTGGCGGTCAGAGAATTTACCAACTGTGCCAACCTTGCACACATTTTTCTCTAACTCAAAATACATAATAATATTTTAATTAACTGCCAGTGCAAACTTTCCCTCATTCCAGCTCACTCAGAGTACACATTTAGGCACATTTTATCTTATTATATCAACAAAATCTCTATTATATCAATAAACTCAAGCTTTGTGATTGTTCAGTTTTGAAATCACATAAATATATGACCTTATATGATTTCAGACCAAACTGCACTCCACTCAGTCCAATGCTTATTATTCTTATTATGCCATCATGGCCCACACCAATACTGCCTGATGTTCTGTGGTGGATCAATGATTTAAATGAGGTCGCCATAAGAAAAGACTTTGGGCATTCAATTGTTAAACTTTCTTACGAATTTGCGAATGCTACTGTTTTCATTAAAATCTACTTGTTTGATGCACATACATGCTGTAGTTCAATTTGTCCTTTGGTGCAATTTGTTCTTGGACTTCTTGTACTGGCTCATTATTTTTTGAACCAATATAACATTTCTTTAAATGGTGTAACTAGTTTATTTTCCTAAGTAGTTATAATAATTTTTAAGTTAACAGGAAAAACACACTTTTCCCATCCCCTACTATTTCTAATCATTCTCTCTCTCCCTTTACCTCCTGTGTAAGGTACCCAGATGTGACATTTGTTTTGTTTATATTCAATAATTCATCCCACATTACATGCAGTGACTGTGGATTAGTGCTATCCTGTGGATAAATCCTCAAATCTTCAATTAGTTAATATCCAGTGGAAAAGTTAGATTAATTTAGACTTCACAGTTAAGGATTAGTTAGTTATCCGGTGGATGGCGCTGGGACCAGCACACTGTATAGTCCACCTGCCCCCTTTGGCAGATACGAACTAAATCTGAACTGCATGTATTTGATAAAGTTTAATATCAAGAACTAAATATATAGTGTCCCCTATAAATGACAAAAAAGACTTAATTGCAAACCAGTTATTTAGTGAAACAAAGTGCACATAAATTTATCTTTTAGTCTCCTTTAAGTTCTTGTGCAAGGTCGTTTATGTTTTGTTGACAACAAGGAGATGAAATATGATCGAATTCTAATAAACACCGACATGCATTCTTGGTTACCTTATTCGAGTCAGGAAATGATGACCGGAAACCATATGTTTTTTTGTTTTGTTTTTTTTAACTTTAATCTTTATTACGTTTCAAATAGCAAAGCTAATCCTGAAACTGCTCAGATGTTGGCGTAATTAACGGTTCCTCCATGCAAGAATTCCCGCTTACCTTCATTTTTCCTACATGTTCATCCCTGGATTGTTCGCCGGTTTCTCCATCATCACAAGCAAACTTTTTTAAAACAAACCTTTCACTTTCGTTTCTAAATTTCCTGGTTGGCCAGTGACATTCTTGGATCTTACCCAGAAGGCCCTGGGGACGAGCTTGTGCGTTACAAAATAACCTCAGGGGGGCTATGAAGGTATGAAGAGAAGCAACAGCTTCAAAATGGGTAAAAAAACTTTAGCTGATATTCCAGATGTCACAAAAAACACTAAGAAGAGTTATTAAATAACGGTTGGTGACTCAAAATATTTATTTTCTTAGCAAAAATTTTAATTTTCGAACTCTTTATAGCTATTACAAGTTTGTCACCCCTCCCTGGCCGGGGACGAGTGCGTGATATGCACGAGGGAATTCCCGCGCTGACATTTCGTGGTACACGGTGCGTTGCCTGCGGTTTTGATCGCAATCGAGAGGAGTAGTGAGTCGATCTGGATATGTGATTGTTGGAATGTGGTTTAAAATCCAAGGCTTGGAATGAGAGATTTGGGAAATGAGTCATGTCGACTGCAGCCGGAGCTCTAAAGGTGTCTATTTTATCTTTAAAAGATGACGATTGCAGAAGAAGAACCTCAAGTGACTCACCAAAGTTGTTTGTGGGCTCGAGCGGCTCGGAGTTGTCGGAAGATGACACTCCACTGTTGGAGCGTTTGCCAATAAATGAACGACCTAGTCTTGCGGCAAATAAATGCCTATCTAAGCGAGAAAAGCCGAAAAAAGGAGGATTTGTGATTCCTCGAAAAAAAAAGCAAACGAAAGGTAAGAAAGATTAGATTTATAGTTTTGAAAACGAAAGAGTTTCATCTCGTTCCCTTCGCTGCGTTGAGCACATGACATGTGTCGAGTCCCTGTCATCTGTCCCATTGGGACTAAACAGTAATTTTTTAATTGTTTTGTGTTATCTTGCAGAACTGCTTCAGGACTATGATTTCAACACAAGGGAAGGAAAGGAGTTGGTTCGTAATATACAACAGTCTTTTCGGGACCCATCACTCGGAGCAACATACAAGTTCGAAAAACTCCAACTTGTGCACAACGAGAAACTCTTGCGACAGGTATGGTTGGAGGTTCTTTGGCCACCGAAGCTATTTCATGCTGTTTAAACGAGGTCTTAAGACAGTTTGTTAATATCTTAAGATTGTATCGCATTTTAGTATCATGAAAAGAAGCAAGTCATGCGGTCAGAAGGCCGACTACCAAAGGAACTGGAGGACAAATATGCATTCATGTTTTGCACAGACAGCTGCGAGGTGAGTTTGTGAAAGTTGAGTAGTGCGGTTCAAGAACTGGACCCACTTTTTGTTATTATCAAATAATTGAACTCGAATCAAACTGGTAAATGATTTTGAGTTTAAAATGCAAAGCTTTGGTTATTTGATACCGGGGTCTAGCTGCTATATAGGGGTCATGAGCCAGAGTGCGTTATATTTATTGGAAAAGTTGTTTTGTAATTTAATACATTTATTAAAAGTTGAGTTTGCCTGGGTTACTCTTATATATTATGCTCTTGCAGAACTCTTGTATCCACGCAAACTGGCTTGACTTTCAAGGGAAACTATCTCAGTCCACGTGTTTGATAATTTTGCCTCTAAAGCGGCCACCTCACTGGATAATCTTTGGCATATTGAATAGTTCCTTTGTTTGTGATCCACTATTTTGATGGCCACCTCGATCAAATATTAACCTGGCGAAAACTTTACCAAATAATAGCTTTTCGATTTTGGAAAAATGTTCCCAGATATTATTCTAGGTTCATCGACATATTTTTGTTTTTGTTTTCTGTTTTTGAGAATGTGGCACCAGCACATGCAATCATCAAGGTTTTTTGGTGAATAATTTATTATCAACTTTTAAAAAAAGACTCTTGGTATTGATCAATATATTCATAATGCACTTGCGTAGTTTTCTAATTTTACCACGAGGACCAGCAGTTTTTCAAGTACATATAAATGATATACTGGTGTGTATTCAAATATCTTGTAAATACCGCTATATACACTGTCTGTGCCCCACTATCGGGTTGCAGTGGAAACAAAATAAGCCACAGCTGCCATTGATCAAAACTAAGCTGATAATGTTAGTTTACAAAACTGACAATCAATAAAATTGCAAAAATACTGCCTATCAGTTTTTATTGATTTTTTATATTCATTGGTAATTACAAGTATAATCAATCTGTTTAAGCTCAAGAGCATTTTTATATTTACATGTTTCAAAATAATGTAAGAACCCCTCCATATATGAGCTCCCTCTCCTCCCCCATATTTTGAACCCACAACCTTATATTTGTCTTTGGATTCACAGTTTTGATACATAATTGCAGGACACTAAATAAACATTTGATAACTAAGTTGTAGTCATGATCAAAACTTTATTTTTTCATTGGTAGCCAGTAAGACAGACCAGCTTCATGCATAAGGTGGCTTAATATGGTTTTGTGACTGCACGTGGCATAGATATGAAAATGGTACTCACAAACACAAATGGGAGCTTTTTAAAACTTGGTACACACGCTTGTGTCAATCTTGTGAAGTCTGCAATTTGACGATGTAATGGTTGAACAAACTTTTCAACTGTCATTTCTCAGATTCCCTTCAATGACTTTTTTTAAAATCTTAACAAGGTTGCCTATCTGCTTCTAAACCTTCTTTATAATTGAAAACTGTACTCTGATTTTTTATATTTACAAAAAGCACATTTTTTTGAATAGCAGGAATTAGAGCATTGACAATCCTTTTTTCTTGTTTATATTGAGTTAGCATGAAAAACTTTAATGCTATGGAAGGTTCCAGCAATTTTCATCGAAAGAGTTCAGAAAAACATTGCAAACCTTACAAAAATGGGGGAAGGCTATATTATTCTGTGATCTCAGCCGAACTACATTTATAAAGCAATGCTAAGTGGAGTTGGACACCTCGTTTTTATGGCTAGTTGCCTTAAAACAATAAAAAGAAAATATTTGTAGGGTTTTGCACTCTGATAACCTTGTTATAAGTTCCATATGCACACCATGTCGAGCCATTTTGATACTATAAATCTAAGGAGATGATGGAGCATTTCACTGGAGTAAAACTGCCAATATTGATTTTTGAAATACCAAAATACCAAGACCTTCCATTGTATCAGCCTTTAAACCCAAACTCCAAGTATACATGTAGGCCCACTATCAAAACTTCAGGTAAAAAGTTTTGATCAAATGTATTTACATGCATGTACTGTACACTGTATATAAGCCTATGAGATTATTTGGAGAGGTTATGGTATTCTCAGTGTTGATAATGTGAAAGATAGCAGCAGGTGTTGACCAAGAAATAAGTTTATTTCCTACTAAATACAATTGAGAAGTGGGTGAGGATGGAAATTAAAGTTCACACATAATACAGAAAATGAAACATGCAATGCATAGATCTTTGTTCAAAAAGACCAACAGTAATTTTTATTTTCATATAGAATACACATACATGTGTACATGTATGTATGTTTTCTTCGGATAACTTAGTTTCCAGTTTATATTGTAGCTCAGATTTCATTCTGGATTATCAGTTGACATAAATACAATATGAAATAATTCTTACTGGAATTGAACTGCTGGTCTATTGTTGTGAGGTTGGGGATGGCAGATGGTTCTGATCATTGTTTGTGATGTTGTTTTTAATGAACTTGGAGGCACCTGGTGTTATATGTTATTGTGCAAGAAATGATAAATGAACTGTAAATAGGGCATGATTATGTTTTGTAATATAGAGTTTACAAGTTTTCATTTCACTGTACAATACGGTATAGAAAAAACTCGAAAAGCAACATTGATCAAAACAGAATTGCAAAGTGTTTTACAGTTGTTTTTCTATATATTGTAAATTTTAGTTAATTTCTCTTTTTAAAATGGGCAAAACAGAAATGAGTTTAAAATTAAGAAATAGTCTATGCTTAGCATGCATCTATTAAGTTGTGGATGCTGTGGAAAGTTGAGTATTTGAGTGGTATTGCGTGAAGTTGAATTCTTCTCTAGCTTCTTGAGTAACACACAGCCAAAAATGATGAACCATTTTCTTTTAGAACGTCATTGCATTAAGCAACAAAATGGTGTTCTTTGCTAGCTGCTGGCCATTGACCATTTTGTTTTCACAGCTTATTTTTTTTAGTAAACCTTGTAACTCCTCTTCCGTTTATTGACCGTAGATGTACTGTATGCTCTCACCACACAAAAAATGCACAAAGAATTGCCAGCTATGTTCAAGTAAAGTTTTGCTGCCCTTCTCAGCAAGGCTTGATGTAATTAGTTTTATGTACAAGGAGGAAATTAACATTGAAGTGAAATTTAGGCACTGACACATAATCAGGAAATTAGCAGAAAAGCATTTGTTTGGTGGAATTACCTTTGTCACAAAGATAACTGTCCATCTTGACACATATTGAATATCATATTTTAAATGAATTATATGCATAAATGTTTTGCGTGACTATATTTGTCACTACTGTTAAATTTCAAATCTTGTATTAATACCAGTAAAACTATCAAATAATACTGAATGTTATAAAATAATATATTACTTGTAGGCAAAAAGAATCTGCAAGGATGGATTGGTCATCGGAGCAAGGTCCCTGTCCTCTCTTGGGGACCCAAAGATGGGTAAGAGAGACTCAAAAAGAAAAATGAATAAATGAATTGAGGAATCAATACAACACTTTTGCAGCCATGCATAAATACATCTTAGATGCTTAATTACATGGCAAAAGATAAAAAGATATCACTTCTGAAGATCTCAAACAATAAACAGGGCTCGACATTAATACTAGTCTGGTGGATCCAACTCACTTTTAACTCCTTTTGGACCAGTATGGGTCTGTAAATTTTGAAAAAATGGTGACCATTGCAGGGCTCAATTTTAAGGAAAATTTCTTGTTGGAAATGGGGCAACCAAGATTTGTTTTTTAGTTATCCCACAAAAGTTGTGGTCGTCCTAAATAAAAATGACTCAAACAGCTATAATAAGTGTTTCAGCATGTTTTGGACTTTTTCCATTTACATTATTTTTTAACTAGAAATAAGGCCAAACCAAATCAATTTGTAACATATATCAATCGGTTGGTTCTAATTGTCCAAAGGACAACTAAGCTACTACTCTTGGTTATCACATTAGGGACCAGAAGTCCCTAAAAATCGAGCCCTGCATTTCGTAACTTTGTGTTAAAAAAATCTAAATACACTGGCAAGATTTTTTGTGAATGGTGCCTAGAAAAAGTGAGTCAATATTCCTCTGATTTTAACCAAAACAAAATATTGTTGAATACTTGATGATCAGTTTTGGGGTATTGAAAAACTTGATGAGACAACAGCTACTAACAGCTGTGGGGAGTTTAAGTCTGCATATGTACAATATACAAATTTGTATTTTTGCCTTTTGTCATCTTCTGTTTTTATATTGTGCTTAAAATTATCTTATACATGTAAACTTCTCAACTAAACTTGGTCATATTAAATTACTCAAACTTCCACAATCATGTACGTGTATCTTGGTGAGTACAACATTAAACCTGTGATAATTAATAATTATTATTATTAATGGCGTTCTTTGTTTCAGGTGTTTATCTGTGCCGCCATGCTGAGTTGATTACTAGACTCTGTCCAGCCCAGAATGACTCTGGATATTTAGTTGTTTTTAAGGTGTTAAAGGTGAGGTTCTCGGCCATACTGATCATCTGCATTGTGTTATTTGCAGCTAGAGGTCACATGGTACAAAATACGCCAAACTGGAATGCACAAGAATGTGCAAGACTTCAAAACAAAACACAATTAACTAGAAATGTGTGATTTTACTTTGTTTTACATTTCCCAGTGGAGTCTTGCATAATATTTTGCCCTCCAGTATGGCGCATTTTGTACCATGTGCTCCCTAGCTGCAAAAGGCCTATTCCTCCATCTCTCGGGAATGGGGAGTGCTTTGGTATCAGAGTTAGAGGAAAGTATGATTGAAACATTTGTAATCCAACTCTCCTCCAAAATTAAATTAGAAAACATGCATCAACACTAGACCCAAAAATCTGCCCTGGGTGAAGATGAAAACAAGCTTTCAATTTAGAAACTAAAATAATTAGAAATCTGGCCAAAATAGAATTTTTCGCAACCCCAAAACAGAAAACATTAACAAACAACTAATTCTAAATTAGGTATCTCATCCTGCAAAAACTCATTTGCATTGTTACTTTTCATGTTGGAATACATTTACCTCTCAAACTTGAAATTAAAATTACAAAGTATGTTTTGGAGTTAATACATTGACCTCGATGTTTCAATTTTGGATTTTATACCACTTAGGGTGTTCAAAGGGAACTATTTTTGTTTGCACTGAACATGGTAACCTCTTACAGGTGTCACTGTCAACTGAATAGCATTTCACATAAACATCGGAACTTCGTGTAGCTTTAAAACCATGACACTGGCTGATAAAATTTCTATTAAGTTGAGTTGTACAGTACCGTCCAGAGGTAACGTATCCTGACTCGAGAGTCAGTGAGTCGGAAACCATTC
>JAOBYF010014348.1:0-13333 GCA_025403605.1 Parazoanthus darwini
CCTGTAACTTGAGAACAAAAAATCAGAGAACAAAACCAAAGTGGCTTTTACAATATCTCATCAAACCCAACTTCTGTGCCAAATTTCAGCCAAATCGGTTGACCACCACTTTTGTCCCCTGGCACACTTTCTCAGACAGAGACTCTTAAAGGCTTTTTGCTACTGAAAGAATTATTTATTAGTTTAATATCAATATTTGTATTAGTAGCAGTAGTAGTAACAGTATAGTTTCAGCCCCTCATCAAGTTTCTCCCAGTATGCATTATAGGGTAGGAAATTTTTCTTGGATTGCCTTGTGTCTTTTATCCCATTCAATGCTAGCCTCCAAAAGCAGATGCCCTATTTCCTTTTCAGCAGAAATAAGAAGGGGCCCCGATGCGAAGGAAATAAGGTGTCTGCTGAAATAAGGCTAGTTCAATACTGATCCAGGAAAAAAGAGGTCATAAGAGTAAGAACATAAAATTGTATATTTTACTGCACCTGCTCAGCATTCTTGGATATGAAAAGTGGTACATCTTTGGGCAGAAATGGTTGATTGTGCTGTGAAACCCTTCAAGATCGGATGTTTGCCCAACTGGAGAAAGCTTTGTCACAGCACTTTTCATTCTTAAGCTTCCAAACAGTTCAGTCAGCTTCTCAGACACTTCACAGTAGAAACAAAACTGTCAAGGTTTAACCCATAATACCACATACTGTTATGTTCATTGTGGATAGTTTCATTGGGAGAGAAAAACTGCTGTTTTGGAATAGTTATACTGCCTTTGTTACATAAAATGTGTAGTTGTTAGATAAAACCATAAATGACTGCCAGGTTTACAAACTTGCCTTGAACCACTTTCTTTTCAACTGGGAAGGTTGCATTGGGGGTAAAGGGGGTTATCGTGACCTCTGTGTTTATTGATGATATGGTTTGAAATGGATAGCCACTTTGCAAGGGTAAGTTGGCCATTGTTGCAGGACTGCACACACCAGTACATGTGGTTGATAATGCTTCTGGTCCATTCTTCCACGAGCTCGCATCCTTTTAATTTTCCCATAGCAACCAGTTTCTTTTTGATACCTTAAAAGGAAAAATATAATAAAGTATTGACTAAGAGGTTTTGTCACAAGCAGTGTTTGCTAAATTCACTTTTCGGTTACCCTTTGCAACATGCCACACGTCATAATAGTGGTAAATTGATGCATATGACTGCCTCAGGTATTTCTGTATCTGCAGGTGCATGTCAGTCACTGGCACTTTGACTTTTAGTCCCAGTGCAAACAACTGGTTCAGGCCGCGTTTGAGTCCCTCGCATTCCATATGGTAACTTCCTTTGACTTCGTTGCTCTGAAAAACGGTTTTGGGGAATTAGTGTACCAGAAGGAAATTTCAACAAAACATAAGGTTTAAAGCAACAAAATAAGTTTTCTTAAGGACCAAAGTTTTAACAAAAATTTTGCAGGGCAGTCCGTTATTGTTTTTAACTCATCTTACTACATAAATAAGGAGCGGACTGAGCCCTCTTTATGGCGTCTTATTACCTGCACAATGTTAATGCAAATGATTTTATTGACATTCAGCTCCAGTAGTGAATACGTGCCATATTTCGCACGTTGAATCATGCTGTCACAACTGCCGTCTACCCCAAGAACAAGGTCTTTATCCTTCAGCTGTGTAAGCAGTGCTGCGCTGTGCTTTTCCCACACACGTCTTACAGTTTTGTGGAGGTACTTTGCTTGATGGCGGAAGTATGTGTTGGGTTGAATCCCAGCCACGCCCATGAGTCTTAGCACTCTCAACGTTTTACCAGGAATTGCCCCAGCAAACAGAATGGACATGGACAGCAATAGGTTCCCTGCTGGCGCACCACCGATGTACGGTTGGCTGAACCATTTCCACCTGTTTCCACATACGTTGCAGGTCTGTTCAACCACAATCATGGTGCCGACGATGCTTGTGATTATGGCACTGGCACTGGCGCAATGACACGCTACACAAATGGCAAACAGCTGCAGGAGTGCACTTTCAAACACTATGAACTTTCTCCCTTCAGTTCCAGGAGCATAAGATGGATCTGAAAATCTAGATGAAAAGTGTTTTTTAGCTAAAAGTAGAATTTTTCTACCTGTGCTAGTTATATTTAAAAAAAAATTATGACTGTCTTACTCATGTCGCTCTCACTCATCATATCGTCTTCTTCCAATTCCCCCTCGGGGAGGTAATCTAGGTAGGTGTAGGTGTTGCTGTAGGTGTCGACAAACAACCGTGTCAAATCCGTAGCTGTTTTCATAATAGGACGTTCCTCAATAGTGTATGTCCGAAATTTTCTGTTGTGAGGGTCAAAAAGAAACCTCACAGACACACGTGTACTCCCCATATCAAGTCTTAAATACATGCAAGATAAGCAGGAAAAAATGTGTCAGCGTACGTGTTACTAGTTTGTCACACTTTGTGAAATTCTTTCATTTCAAATACTTTTAAACTAGTCGCATTCTAAGCAGTTGTCACTACCTATTGTTATAGATCTTCACCTGTCAACACCTTTTTGATGAAAATACAAAAGCAATATATATACCCTATATATATTTAAAAAGCAGAATTTTTGCAAACAAGTGTTTGTGTGTGTGTATATATATATATATATGTATATAACAAAACTAATATAAGATTTATTGTCAACTTTGCAGTGGAAACTGAATAATGTTGATTTACAAACAATAAAATATTTGCACAATAAAATTAAAATTTTAGTTACAATTTACAAACTACAAAAGAGAAAAAAACTGCTAAGTATAAAAAGAATTGATCAACCATATACTAAAAAAATACCTCATATCTTGAGGTCCTGTTTTTAGGTAGGGAGAGAGTGTTTTGTTTACGGAGATTGTATTTGGTAACTTTGTATTTCGAGAAAAGGCAGTTGAGTTTATGGTAGGTAGGGACATTCTGGAGAACATTCGATTACACAGAATGAATCTGCGTTCAGACAGGGTAAGTAAGTCAGCTTTTTCTCTAGCAGTTGCCTTTTACGTCATTGAACTGGCGATGTGGCCCTTTTCGGTTCACATCAGCAACATAAAAGAACAAACGACGTTTAAGAGATACGTTTTCGGACTGGTATCGGGATGGCGCTGGGTCTTTCATATTTTCTTCCGTAAATCGGAATAAATCGTGAGCATTCTGGATCAGTACTTCCCCTTTGATAACCGCCATATCGGCTTTGTGCTTGAGGTTGGTTCCAGCTCCATTCTGCGGGCCCTATGCGTGAGATGTTTTGTAGTAATTTCTGATGGTCATAAAGCCAAATCAGTCACATCACCAATTAACTACATGCAAGGACTGTAAATTTCCAACGAATAACTATCATAATGCCTTCATTATTTGACTAAAGCTAAATATGACCCTACGTGTTCTTGATTATCCTACACATTTTAAAAAATGCTGAATGATGTCCTAACCATTGAAAGAATAGATCGGCATATTTGGTATAAATGCAAAAGAAAATTAACATAAGCAAGCTCGGGCATCAAAACTGTAGCATGTTATCTTTAAAATCGAAAGGATAACATAAGGAACAAATTTCAATGTTACTTGGGCTTAAATAGTCTCTTATTAACTTGCCTTACATACGAATTAATACTATTGACGCATAAAGCCCATGTTTCCTCTTCGTCTTCTTTACTGCCACAAGGATAGAACAGGAAATAGTTCATGCGTACTTTCCTTATTCGCTCCTTGTCCAGGGCTTCTCTACCTTTTCTACCAGCAGCGTTTTTGTTTTCAAGTTCATCAACGAAATATAACTGCTGCTAAATTGGGTTTAGAACAAGCCTTCTTGCTGAGTTCCTCAAGGAAACTCATTTTCAGCAAGCCGTTGGTGTCATACAGCGCTTCGTCAGCTGCTGCTGCTGATGTTGATGGCGTGTTTACAGTTACAAGTGCCTGTTGCGCATTATCAATACTGCTGCCTGCTTGCATTAGAGTCTTGATGATTCAAATTAGGGATAGGACTAGGATGGCCGGCAGAAATGTTAGGTTCTCCAGTGGGTTCTTCGTATGTGGTTGCGTTTGCATTAGATATTAGTATATTCACTAAACTATCAATTGCCTGCCGTCACCATAGTTTCTTGCTCGCTGTAAGAGCTGGTTGGTGAGACTAGAACTTTGGCATAATAATTCAAAGTTAGTGGCACTGTCAGTTACTTCGCACTGCATAGTTTGTGTTGCATTATCAACAGTACGACTTACAGTATAATGCTACTTTAAGCTTTAGCATTTTGTACTATGCTTTTTGGACTGACTGGCATATTACGAGACATCATATTATATTCAACACGTTCTGCCTCTGAAGCTGAATCGGGTATTATACTGTGTTCCTCGTCTACTAGAAGATCGTCCATCTCATCCATGGAGCGAGTGTTGCTGCTGCTTGTCGCCGTTTTTTTGGCGTCTTTAACTTGGCGCTTTTGCTTTCTTTTTTTTTGTGTCTTATCTTTCTCTTGGTTGGCAGTGCAGTGTTTTCTTAGCTTCTTGATGTTGGTCTTGGTAGAGGTGTTTCCTTGGAAGTGACGCTGAAAAGGAGGAAATGTTTTAATGTTTCTTTTTCATTTTTATCAGTCATCTAAATATTCTGTCCAGAATCAACGGTCAAACATCCCATTTTTTTAATGTTGTTGCAGTCATGCTGAACGAATCATTATTTTCGCTTGTAGATACAGTATAAAGCGTATACTTTTTTTACCTTGTCCAATTTTGGAGGCTCTGGTTGATTCACATTTAGGTCAAACTTTTCTTCGTCTATTGGTCTGTTCGTCTGGCTGAATCCTCCAGAAACTCCCTTTCTTTTTCCAAGAAAGCAGTTTCATCATCTGTAGCCAGGAAAAAATTAAAGTTTTGAGTAAGACTTGAGTTTTTTTGTCTTATTTCTAAGTCATAACAAAAACAAGGAGAAACCTAACAAGAACATAATGAATACAATGTACTTTAACATGTAAACACAAAATTTGGGCATCTTGAACATCATTTGGCCTATTAAACCAGGCTCGCTCATCTTGCCCTTCCACCAATCCTGTGCCTGTCTTTTCAATCCGTACCGTACGGAACTCGGGAAACTCCTACATCTTGCCAGAGAAGTAAAGCCTTAGAAGGAATTTTGGTTTGCTTTCGAGAACACATTGACATTGTTAATACAATATTTGACAATATAGTTGTTGAATGACCTGCACAGTGCAAGATCGCTATCAAAACTTCTACACCTTTTCGTTTTCAGTTTTCTTCCTTTGACGTTTCTCACTTTCAGATACTAAGCCCCATTGGTCAAACCATCTGTAGGTAGAATTAACAACTTAATTTTAAAGGTATGTTTACCTAGGATTTTTGTAATAGAAACTAGCTATTAGTTTAAGGGAAGGCTTTCGGACTTTGTACCATGTTTCCTCCAGGTCAGCTTTCATGGCCAAGATATCTCCCTCAGGGATAGTAATCTTAAATTCTTTGCCAAGGCATTCCTTCAAGAGAACTTCTCGTTGTTCTTGGCTCATGGCCTTTCAGCTCATCGAGAAGTTGTGCTTGTTCAGCATATCCACTAACTGCTGCCCTTGTTTGTGCCAGGGCTTTGGTTCTGTTCCTCACAGTTCTGCTCCCAGCTTCCTTACTTGATTTCCTTGGACAAGTTCTTTTTGCTAACACAAAGGGCTGGGTAGGAAAATAAGAATTGGAAGTACATTTTTGTCAACAAAAACATTAAGCTTGTATGTTAATTGAAGATGTAATTTTCAATTTTACCTGACCACCTGTCTTGAATGAGATTGTGTTGCTGTCATCTGACTTCTTTAAACACTCTCGAATGATATGTAGTGCCACTTCTGCCTCTTAGTATGCACCAGTTATTCACTGCTGCTCTGTAGTAACTGCTCCACTGTCAGCTGTTGAAAAGGAGTGGTTGCTGCTGGTACTGGTACAGGTACGGGGGCTGATACTGGAGCTGGTACAAGTACTTGTGCTAGATCTGGAGCTGGTGTAGGTGCCGGTATTGGAGCTGGTACAGGTGCCGGTAGTGGAGCTGGTACAGGTGCCGGTAGTGGAGCTGGTACAGGTGCCGGTAGTGGAGCTGGTACAGGTGCCGGTATTGGAGCTGGTACAGGTTTCAGTATTAGAGCTGGTACTGGTGCCGCTACTGGAGTTGGTTCAGGTGCTGGTGCTAGTACTGGTAGAGGAACTGTTTGAAATAGGTCAGTGGGGCAGCAGTCCTCTTGATGGCCAGGATATTGTTGCAGTTGCATTACTTCGGCACAGGTGGGTCAGCGAAAATCGAGTTCTGCAATAATTTTCTGCAATATATAAACTGGTGCCACACTTTCTTTTGGATTGCAGATTTTAGATCTGCACTTTGGGCAGTTGGGGCCACACATGTCAATCGAAAATGGCCAACAAGCTACACAAAAAATGTGTGGGACTGGGGAACTTGTCTGCACTGGTTGATCCAACACTTCCTTGCAAATTGAACGCACAAATTCATATTTGATTTTCGCAGCAAAATGTTCCGGATGTAAAGTTTCTGACCCACGAAAACTTTCTAATTTCTCAACTTGCTCCGAAAACAAAAATGTATCTTTTTTGTAGTCGTCAGGGTTGAAACTCAAAGTTGCGAACATGCCATCAATAAGCTCTGTGACTTTCACTCCTTTATGGGTATCACTGGCAGTTTTGGGTTTTACTCCTGGTTTTGACTTCTTTGGCCTCCCAGGCTTTTGTTGTTGCCTGTAGTCATCGCAAATTTTACATTTGCCTGTCCTTTTATGAGAAGGCCAAGTGTTTATTGCGAATCGTGTCCCATTTCTGGATGCTAATTTGTAGCACTTGTGGCAGATTTTTGGGGGGAAGGCTTCCCGATCATCTTGATCAACTTTAACCCCGAATGCACTGAAAATCAGATCTCTCTTGTCGGAGCAGCTGAAGCTGTTTTCATACTTATCTTTAGCTTTCTTTAGTCGTTCTCCACATATTCTACAGAGCTTCGAAACAATTTGTTGATGTTCACTAAATCCGAATCTAGCCTGGGTCGTATTCATCTTCAAGCATGCGGGGTTCTCTTGTGAATTCTAATACTTTGTTCAAATCCAGCATGTTTTTGTAGTTACGATACAGGAAAAGGTGTGTTCATTAGTTTCGAAATAGTAAACGTATGCGTGGGAAAATAATTACAAGAGAAGGCTCACGTTCAGAGAAAGCTATTTATTTACTGACTTTATTTTGTTGAACTGTATAAACATATCATATGGATGGTGTTGCAATACTTCTTTGACAACTATAAATCTAGAAATAACGCAGTTCTTTAAAAGAATAACAAGTTCGTTAAAGGTGGTTCTAACTACCACTAAAAGCAATTGCAACACGGGCGCTTTACGGGAAGCGTTTGAAACAGCTGTTTCGTCAGTCCCGCAACTTGAGCAGTCGGGGGTTGCGATGACCAAGTCTTCTTGACCATCTGTTTCCGAGATCTTTCTTAAATCCATTGGAACGTCCTGTTTTCTTAATACAGAGCGAAATAATACCAAAAGTAATGTACTAAAAGGTATTATAAAAAGATGATAACCCGATACATAAAGCTTTTTAAGACGAGTAATTTCGTCTGTGAGGGAAAGCGGTCGCCATTTTGATTGCTTAACTGGCCTGGAGTAACGCGTCATAACAGTGTTCAAACCAATTCGGATTAAAACAGAACCATGCTACACAAAACCCCAAAGGTCCGATAAAGCACCAATGCTACATCTCAAGTCGGAAAAAAATTCGAGAGTAAAACTAAATAGTTCTCATTTATGGGCAATGAAAACAACACCAAAACACAATCTTCGACAAACACGTCCCACGCCACCTTTCCGTTTCAACCTATTTCACTTTGGGAGCGCTTGATTGGTATTTCAACAGTTCGAGTTACAAATTAATCAAATGCACATTGAAACTATAAAATCTAAGTTTAGTGCGCATATACTTTTTACAAAGCGCTTGCTGTGGGCTCGATTTTTGTTTCAGTGGTATTGAGCCGCAGTTGTTAACTGTTCAGCGGGTTTTAACCAAAATCTTCAAATTGACATGCGCGAACTAAGTTTCGTGATCTGGGGTTTCTGAAACAGCCGTGAAGGAGGGGTGTGGTGAGTTGCAGGATAAGGAGGGGTGTGGTGAGTTGCAGAATAAGGAGGGGTGTGGTGAGTTGCAGGATAAGGAGGGGTGTGGTGAGTTGCAGGATAAGGAGGGATGTGGTGAGTTGCAGGATAAGGAGGGGTGTGGTGATTTGCAGGATAAGGAGGGATGTGGTGAGTTGCTGGATATATAGTAGGGATGTGGTGAGTTGCAGAATAAGGACACGGCTGTTTCGAGCTGGAAACTTAGTTCGCGCACGCGCTCTTGGTATCGAGTGAAGTTAATAAGTTAAGCCTCAGTTGAAACCCATTTAATTATTCACCCTATATCTGCGTCCATAGCAACAGAGATGTAGCAAGTTCTTTTTAACCAATCAAATCTTGCCATGTAGCTAATGTATTCAAGCTTGAAAAAGCAAGATGGCGACACAGAAGGCGAGGAAGCGAGAGGCATCGAAAATTTGAGAAAAATCAGCCGAATAAAAGCGGAGATCGCCCAAAACATGTTGCTATGGCGGACTGGACACATTTTGCAACAGTAAAACGAAGCAAATGTTTTTTCTTCTGCTCAGAAAGCCCCGAATTTTTTCCTCGATAACTACTATATGGGAAGTTAACTCCATGATTTACCGAAGCTCAGAACAAGGTGAGTGTTTTAATCCGAATTGTTTGAAACGCTTTTCAGAGCCATTTAATATTAAAGTATGGGCCGTTAAAGTTGCGCCATCTTGTCCTTCGTTTAGAAAAATGCAGCATTCGCAGTGAAACAAGTAAGCTACCAGTCAGTTTCTGTATGTTAAATTGAGTTTATTTACATTTTACAACTACGATAACAAAATGAGATGAATATTGGAAGCCAAGTAAAGCAGCAAAATTGCTTATAGGCCAAAAATTTTGAACTTTTTCTCTGTTTCTGTTGTCTATTTAAAAAGAATGCAAACGGACAAATAGAAACACTAGCTATAGAAAACTTGAATATCTAGTGAACTATTTATTTGATTTGAAAAGTTCTTCAAGTTCAACTTGGCTACAATTATAGTAGACTGATTACATTTTACTCAGTAGCTTTTCTTTTCAAATTCCTTTTTTTAGCAGCTGGAACTCTGTTCGCGAGCTCTGGGCTTGTCTTGACATGATGGTTTACGATCAGCTGACGCAGTCGGACGTCGTGCTCCAAGACTTGCCTGAAACGGGGTAACTGCTTATTGAAGTCGCTGTGTATACCCTCTATACCTTGTTCACCGTAAAAGCCAAGACCCATGTGCCACTTTCGGAGGAAAGGACAAACATGATCTTCCATGATATGGAGCTTTGGCGTAGTTGTCATGTGAGGGAAGGACTCTCTGAGATAAGCCAAGAAGTTGTCAATGTCTTTCTCTGAAACATACAGTAGAAACATTTTATATTGAATTCGTTTATTTTATATTGGAAAGAACAATTACATCAAAGAACAATAACTGACAGTAACAATTTTTTCTATTGATACCTAAATTGTTGATCGTCTCGTCAGATAGATACTTGGCAGAATCATAAACATTGTGGCAGTTGGCAAACAGTTTGAAGGCCTTCTCAAACTTCTCGCTGAGTTCTCTTGCCTCAGGAACAAGTGTCGGACAGAGCTCTACAGTCTTTTCAACAACACCGTTACAAAGTTTTCTTATGTTTGCATCCTGTCGTATAAGAAAAGACGACAATAATTGATTAGCTAGCACTGGAAAAACTATTGCTTGACTTCTTTGGAAACCACATGCTAAGACTTGGTTAGTCTAAATTAGAAATTTATTTTCATTTTATACCTTGCAGCAGATGTGCACATGATTGCCAATGAAAGCTTTTCCGTGGTAAGCCTGCCTTTCCACATTCATACTTTTTAAGATGATGTCCAACTGCTCAACCAGCTTTCCTTCGGATTTGTCAAGAGCAGCTAAGATAGGTTGCTCATCTGCAAGCTTTTCCTGTGAAGAAAAATTATGTTTGTGGCAGATGTTATTGCAGCTTGAAATTATTTTTTTTGTAATGCAAGAGGCTCTCGTAGATTAACATGCAGCAATGTCTGATGTATATGTATATGTTTTTTGATTTTTATGTGTTGTATTCTGCATAAGTACAGTTTTAAGTGAATGTCTGCAGCATGTTACCTCGTCTTGTGCTTGTTTCTGCATCCTCGCAACCTCATTCTGAAGGGCAGATATGTTGAGCATTAGAGTTTCCTGACAATGCATTGCTTGCATTGTTAACATTTCTTGTAAAGCTTCTGCATTGTCATGAAGCTCTCTTGCTCGAGTTTTATGCTGCCTTGCAGTTCTGAGTGCAAGGATTTTTTCGTTAGTCTCTTCCTCTGGAAGCTGTCCACTTTCAACTGCAAGCTGTAGCTGGATTTTCTTGTCCAGCTCAAAGCATTGGTCTTCAAGGTCATCAAATATTTTCTTGAATACCCCCAAACTTATGTGAAGACCAGGAATGCAAACCTGTGAGTGGAAAACAACATATCTTTTTGAAAAATGCAAGCATGTTTTCAATGTTTTCAAGTTTTTTTGTTTTAATCAAGCAAAAAAATTGACCAAAACAGCAAACTCAGTCTGTGTCATACTCTGTCCAGTTCTATATCAAGAAGCATTTCATGCAGGACATTGTGGAAAAGCCTCTGACGACTTGGCCTGGACCCATCAGCTACATAGGCCTTGTAGTCCTCCCGTATGTTCTCAAGTGTTCTCATCATGACATTTCTTCTTCTTGGATCATTACGAGGAATCTTCAGCATGTCTGAAGTTATGAGGCACCAAAGGCATGGGTACTTTCCTGTAAAGGAAATAATTTACAATATGTTATTTCAAACATATCATTAGTAACCCTGTATAATGATATATCTTGTTTTATTTCTTTACTATTAATAACAGGAAGTTTTTTTTGGTATGTACTTACCTGAGGCTCCTGCCAGCCCGAAAACTTTGCACAGAAACTCATAGTCACCATAAAGAAAGACGACTTGTTTCTTGTCTCTGTAAATTTGAAGCAGTGTATCAATTTAGAGCTGAATGTATATTTAATAGTTTGGTATTCACATGTAATAATATGAACAATTATTCCACTGACACTTATTGGATATGAGCTTATGATACCCGACTTGGTGCCCCACACCTCATTCACTATCTAAAAGCTTTACATTACTTGATACTCACTGCCATGTTGAAGAGCTGAGAATCTTGACTTGCTCCCGATATCGGTTTAGTGCTGTATGTAGATTAGCCCGGGAGTCTTTGGCATTGAACATGCAGAAAACTACTGTGTTGGTCTTGGAGTTTGGTTTGTCCAAGTTTGCCAACTGGAATGCCATTTTGAAAGATCCACCTCCAGCATCTCCCCCAATCTTTATATGAAGTTCACTGTCAGGAATTGCATTGTCCCATGATAGCCTTCCAGCACTACAAATTTAAAGAAAATAAATTAATTATATATAGAGTGAGATACAATTGTAAAAGTTATGTGATTTTACAAGACTGTGTCATGGTGTTGCATAGTTTTGGGTACTTACTGGTATTATTTTACTGCCTTTTAACAATACTGTTAGTATTTTAAACACATGGATAAAAAGCCTTTTAATGGGAGTTATGTAAGTATGTACATGTATGTAGATTATATTATTATTATAGTACTTACCTTTCATTAGCTTCTAAATGCAGCTTGATGAATTTGTTTATGTCAATAACATATGCATATTCCCGTTGAATGATAACTGTATCTTCACCAGCCTTCTTACTTTCAAAGGGAGCCATTTCACACTTCACATTGTCAGGATCACTGATAGATTTTGCTTGCTTCCTTTGATGTTTCTCACTTTCAGATACTAAGCCCCATTGGTCAAACCATCTGTAGGTAGAATTAAAAACTATTTTAAAAGTATGTTTACCTAGAATTTTTGTAATAGAAACTTAAGCTATTAGTTTAAGGGAAAGAGTAAAAAGTAATGTTCAAACCTCCTGAGCTTTCGAACTTTGTACCATGTTTCCTCCAGGTCAGCTTTCATGGCCAAGATATCTCCTTCAGGGATAGTTATCTTAAATTCTTTACCAAGGCATTCCTTCAAGAGCACTTCTCGTTGTTCTTGGCCCATGGCTTTCAGCTCATCGCGAAGTTGTGCTTGTTCAGCATAACCGCTAACTGCTTCCCTTGTTTGTGCAAGTGCTTTGGTTCTGTTCCTCACAGTTCTGCTCCCAGCTTCCTTACTTGATTTCCTTGGACAAGTTCTTTTTGCCAACACAAAGGGCTGGGTAGGAAAATATGAATTGGAAGACTAGTACATTTTTGTCAACAAAAACATTGAGTTAGCATGTTCATTGAAGATGTAATTTTCAATTTTACCTGACCACCTGTCTTGAATGAGATTGTGGTGCCATCATCTGACTTCCTTAAACACTCTCGAATGATATGCAGTGCCACTTCTGCCTTAGTATGCACCAATTCTTCACTGCTGCTCTGTAGTAACTGCTCCACTGTCAGCTGTTGAAAAGGAGTGGTTGGTACAGGTACAGGGGCTGGTACTGGAGCTGGTACAGGTGCTTGTACTGGAGCTGGTGCAGGTGCTGGTATTGGAGCTGGTATAAGTACTTGTACTGGAGCTGGTACAGGTGCTGATATTGGAGCTGGTACAGGTTCCAGTATTGGAGCTGGTGCAGGTGCTGGTATTGGAGCTGGTATAAGTACTTGTACTGGAGCTGGAGCTGGTACAGGTGCCAGTATTGGAGCTGGTACAGGTTCCAGTATTGGAGCTGGTAGAGGTGCCACTACTGGAGTTGGTTCAGGTGCTGGTGCTAGTACTGGTAGAGGAACTGTTGGAAATGGGTCAGTTGGGCAGCAGTCATCTTGATGGCCAGGATATTGTTGCAGTTGCATTACTTCAGCACAGGTGGGGCAGCGAAAATCGAGTTCTGCAATAATTTTCTGCAAAATATAAACTGGTGCCACACTTTGTTTTGGATTGCAGATTTTAGCTCTGCACATTGGGCAGTTGGGGCCACACATGTCAATCGAAAATGACAAACAAGCTGCACAAAAAATGTGTGGGACTGGGCAACTTGTCTGCACTGGTTGATCCAACACTTCCTTGCAAATTGGACAGACAAACTCGTGTTTGATTTTCTCAGCAAAATGTTCCGGATGTAAAGTTTCTGACCCACGAAAACTTTCTAATTTCTCAACTTGCTCCGAAAACAAAAAT
>JAOBYF010014459.1:0-21067 GCA_025403605.1 Parazoanthus darwini
ACACCTTCAGGTAAAACAAAGAAGAAACGAGGGAGTTATACAAACAAGAAAAGGGAAAACCGAAAGTTAAAAATTCATCAGCCGTCTTCGTTGACGTTCCCGTCCTCGTTGCTTAAGTTCTCTATTACAAACTGAAAACTGTTGTCAATCACACTCCGAAAATGCATTGATGCGTACGGTAATCTGTTAGCGCCGGCACACACAGCGTTGGAAGAATCGATCAAATTTATGAATTTGCAGTATACCATTTTAACTTTGTATTAAACTGTTAAACAATGAGCGTTCCACAAAATGGCATGTGTAAAAGTATGAACAAGTATGAAGTGTAAAGTGAGAACGTAAAGTTCTCTGAAAAACTTAGTCGTTTTTATACAAAGAAAGTTTTTTGTACTTTCTTGGCTTTGCGTTTTCTGTCTTGTTTTCTTTTGTCTCGTCTCTTTTGAGGAGGGAGATCTTTCGATGTAGCTGAATGACCCGTTTCCAATTTATCACTGCTTTCGCCTGTTTGATGTTGATCACTTATTTTATCTCCACTAATCTTAGGCGTCATCGGAACGTCAGTTCTGTTATCATTTAAAGTATTCGCTATTTCATCTCTTTCTTGGCTACCCAGATTGAAGTAGCCATGTGATGTTTCTGAAGCTTGTTCTTTTTTATCTTGATAGTCCTGACGCTCTTCAATTAAACGATCATCTCCATCCTCGACGTAGAAATCAGAGCCTTTGCTTGGGTCGTGTTTCTGAACGTAGCAAAACTCGCAGTCACTAACTGAACTACGCGTAGAATCAGTAAGGGTGATGGCAAGTGGTGTGGGGGATACTGCCGAGAAACTAGTGTTTTGACTATCGCTTGTGGCCATCAGACTAGAGTAATGACTTTTGTTTGTTGTCGTCGGACTATTCTGCTGACATTTGCTTCTGTCTGACAGGCTGACACGTTCGTTGCTTGTTGCCGACAGACTCGGGCGGTGAATGTTGTTTGCTGCCAACTGATCGTCGTGTTGACTATTGTTTTCTGTTGACTTGCTGTTGTGTTGACTATTGCTTGCTGTTAACTTGCTATTGTGTTGACTGTTGCTTGCTGCCGAGAGACTGAGTTGTCGACTCTCGGTTGCGGCCGAAAGACTGGCGGTCTGGTTGCTGTTTTCTGTCGATAAACTGATCGGTTGTGTGTCGTCCGAACCAACAACATGTCGGCGAGTGGAACTTCCAACAGGCAGCGACAAAGTCGCGTGTGCCGGCTGTTTGTGATGCTGCACTGGACTAAAAGAAGAAAGTCTGTTGGTGTTTTTCCAGTTCTGGCCATTAGAAAACGATGCAGCGGATTTTATCTCGTTCGTTTTTTCGTTTCTTTGAGCATCTGCGTCGGAAGATTCCTTGTCCTTCTGCAGATCCAAAGCAGACTGTGAGCGGCCGATCGGAGGTAGGCGGGGTATGGATGGTCTTTTTAAGCCTTGATTTCCTTGGGAGAAAGTTCTTTTGTATCCTAGGTCAATGGACAGGATCTGGCGCAACTAGAAATAGAAAAATAAATCGATATCAATAAAAATCATGTGAGTTGGTTAGATCAGTTTCGGACCAAAAACCAG
Organism: Parazoanthus darwini; assembly: GCA_025403605.1. NCBI lineage: Eukaryota > Metazoa > Cnidaria > Anthozoa > Zoantharia > Parazoanthidae > Parazoanthus > Parazoanthus darwini. The sequence continues at coordinate 1,589 of JAOBYF010014459.1, forward strand.
GAAATTGCAGATTTGAATTAGTGGATCGTTAAGTTGTGTGACCGCCTAAAAATTGCTTAACTTGGTGAAAGGGGAGGTCTAAAACTGCCGGAATGTTGTGGTAGCTTTTTGTTACTATAACGGTATCAGCAGTAGGGTGAAGTAAGCACGGACGAAGATATATGTTGATAAGGATATCCAAAGCAAACCATTGATTCTATGCTAAGTTTAAAAATCGAAACAGCCACACCTAGAAATCAAGTGCAGTATGTTGAGCGCCCTTCTATATGGAAGTTGATTTTGGAAGATGACTAAGACTATCATTAAGAAACTTGACACGTTCCAGACAAAATGTTCACGTCGTGTCAAGAGCTTTTGTGACCAAACAAAAAAGGTAATAAAATCTACTCGCATCTTGTAATATGGAACCACCTTTAACCGTTGTGAAGAGACGACGATAGAAATGGCTGAGCCACGCACTGAAAATGGGGGGAAAACCCTGTCAATAATTCAAACTGTGCTTAGATCCACACCACAAGGGAATCATAAAAAAAAAATAAACTGGAACACATATGGAAGAGTTGTAGCCGATCAGCAAAATTGAGGCCTCGCGTGTACTGGGCACGTAGGGACTTGTGTGAGTAGTTGACAGGAACATGTTGAATTTAAGGATTCTTAGTTCCAACATTTAAAACAATTAAGGGCGCACTCTATTGATTTTATTCAGGTATATGCGAATGTATGGAATAAAACATCGGTTTCTTCAAATCGAGAAGAGTGCTTCTTGAGAAATGTACGAAACAAACATTTCTTAAGCAAATCCAAATTTGGAACAATGCTTTATTGCTTACTGCAGCGAAAGGGCATGTAAAAAAAAACTGCTTGAAAGAATTTTTGTTCCAGAATAGGTCAATCGAACAAACGATGTGACCAAACTGTCTAACACAAACCTCATTAAGCTCTTTACTCAGTCGTCGTTCTTCCCTTTTCTTTCTGCTCAGCTTAGGAGTGACGTCGGTGGACACAGAGTTGAGAATGCTCACCTCTCCAAGCTGACGTTTCAACTCGTTATTCTCGGCAATTATTCTCGCAATTGAGCTAGATTCGTTGCTGGGCGGCATCAGTTTTGAGTTCAACTCCGAAATTTGGCGATTCAGGTCTGCATTCTCGTACAAGAGCTTTGCTACTTTCCCAGTCTCCGAAATCTTCGACTCGTGCAGCTGGCGTTTCAACTCGTGATTCTCAATTTTCATCAGGTCAACAGGATCTTTCAGGACGTGCAGCGCTGCAACATCCAAAGATCTGCGACGAAAAATTGATCCCGAAAACGAAGCAGCTCTGTTACTTCTAAATCCTTCGGCTAACTGTTGAGCAGTAAAACATGTCCTGGCTCGTTTCGCCATTTTTGGCCGTGCAGCAATTCTTGGAGAAGATTTTATCCGAGGACTTCCATGTCTACTCGAGTAAGTTCTGTTTTCAGACTTTAGATCGAGTATTTCTTGTTGTAGTCGAAGTATTTCATCTTGAAGTCGTATGACAGCACCTAGGTCGTCACGTGACTCCATCTCGTATGAACTGTTGCTGTATTCGCTTGAGGTACGATTGGAACGTACTCCCGATGAAGATGGAGAACGCGGTGTTTCTTTATGTTTTCCTAACTTGATGATCTGGGAAGAGAAAAAATATGTTAGGTTTCTTGGCTGTCTTGCACAATGCTTTTTTAAACTACAAAGACGTATCAATTATTTGATAAGCAGTGATAGCGTGGCCAACATTTGTTGTTTTATTGCAGGTTGAGAATTGAGGGGTGAGACAACGGAGGCAAGGAATGGAGATTCAGTGGTATCAAGCTGCTTTTGCGAAGGAAAAGGTTAGAAAATAGTTATTCTTCATCAAATACACGAGTAATGTTCCAGTTATGCATTCGCTGATTACAATGACTACAGACTCGTTTTTAGAGTGTTAGCCTCGGTTTAGTGTTAAACGTTCGTAATTGAGCCGAGCTCAATGTATTGCTTGGAGGTTAAGTCTTACATTCAACATGAAATCGAGTTAATTCATGTAAATCAAACAACAAGACCAGACATTGCAATCAGCGACAACTTGGAACACGAAACTGGAGTATTACCACTGTTTTTTTTATTATCTGTCTATCGCAATCACCTCGCCGTATAAAACTGTTTAGATGGCCAGTAAGTGGATGAGCCATGATAAAACGTCTTGAGGAAGATTAGTGTCCTCACTCTGTTACCAGCAGTACTGCAGACATAGTTATATTTCTATTCATATCTCCTTTTTAATCATCACTCGTTTATTTTTTTGTTTTCGTTCTTGAAGTCTCTTTGTCACAATGGATCATGTTGCGTCTTGCAGCAAACTGCAAACTAAATCAATAAATATGGGTAATCGAATGTTTTGGAGTGCAATTCAGGATTAATCAGTTCGAGTAAATATTTCAAAGACTAAATTAAAATTTAACGAACGAAGTGAGTTGAATTTGTTTTCTTTAAGACGTGAGTGATGATTAATCCCAAATTGGACGAAAAAACACTCGGTTACTTGTTAACAATATGCATTCATGAAAGAAAGAAAGTTTGCAAACCGTCGCGAAAAACTTCTCAAGCACTGCGTTCAGCTCTTTGGTTTGAAACTTTCTATGCTGTTTCAAGTCCTGACCAATTGTACTTGTCACTGTGTTCTTAACGGATACCTTTGTTTTTTAAAACTTTGAAATAGGTCGTTCAGTTGCGCTCGGCAAACCTGGTGTTTACTACCAGTGCAAATAACACGTTGTTACACAGTTTTGATTTGTAACTGCTCTGTTTGGGATTAGCAGAGGGGCTCTTAGCCAATCAGATTGCAGTGCCTTTTCTATGTAGATTAGTAAATAAAAAATAGACATCTTGTAAGCGAAATAGAGCTACAAAAACGAGTTTTGAACGGACTTCTCGATTTACCTGGGGTACACACAATAAGCAAACTGTCGCAGTGTTAGGAAGAAAAACACACAGAGACACGACTGCTGCGAACGCATTGATTTCCTCCTGTAAATAAAACGCGAGTGGGAGACACGTGATTACAAACACCATCCAAATATACAGTGCTGCGCTGAGACATCGGGTCTCTAGTAGAATTCGTTTGTTGACCCCCCTGGTTTGCCATGCGACAAAACAGGCAGCCAGGAGGACCGTAATCTTGTAGCCCAGTATGACGCACAGCCAAGTGATGGTGTGCACTGAGTAACATGCCCCGTACTGGAGAACAGTTGTAACATCTTTGTGGTTGACGATCTGAAAGACACCAAGGGACATTCCAACAGTCAACAGGAAGTGAAGTAAGAAGTTATCTTAAACGTATTTCGTGGTTTGCAAACAAATTATACGCAATGCAATAGAAGATCTACCGATCAGCTCCGTGTAAAATGTAGTCAAATCATCAAATTAGGGTGTATAGGAGAGCCTGTCAAATTGCCATGGAAACAAATTTTCCAGTGGGAGAACAAGGATTGACTATAGCTGAAAAGGTGTTTTAGCGAAGAAAAACTAGCTCGAATCCATCATGATATGTGACAAATCCTTTCGTAAAGTAGAGTGGCACGGCAAAATGAAAAAGGGAAGGGAGCCACCTTAACTGGTATAAATGCTGTTTAAAATTCTAGGAATGATCTTAGGTCAGCTAAATCTAACATTCTTGAGAAAAGTGACAATCAATAATGCAATGTCAGTGGCAACAACAAGAGCCTCTCAGCCGTATTCGAGGCCAGGTAGGGGTTCAATATTAGACCTACTTGGGATATTTGTACAGCACTTTAACTTCCACGTTTGTATCATTAAACATTTTCCCTTTGGAACGCAATCGCTCGAAACCAGCTAGAAACAGAAATGAACTTACCTTTGTTCTAATATTGTTGAACCGTAGCCGTGGCGTGTCGAGACCAAACCACAGTCCCATGACTAAAGCATCGATCAGAACAAGGATGATAACAAAGCAAAGTAAGCCTCTGTCGTTCGGAAGCTGTTAAACAAACAAAAAAATGCGTGTGTTGAAACCTGCTTTATAACTATCTTGTGCTTACACCTTTTCGTCGTTACTAAGTTAAAGAAATTTGGTGTACATGCAGATTGAAACACGCCTTTGAACTAAAGGGTTTAGGAACAAATCGTCCGATAGTGCGGAAGCAAACATCGAGCTTAATTAGTCGAAATATGGGCCACCCTCAGTCCCTTTATGTACTACTGTCAAAACAGGAATTTTCAAAGCTATCGTAAGATCGTCAGCGTGTGTCTCATTCAGGCCAAAGTTTGCACTTGGAGATGAGGCGGGTGGTTATCTAGATTCTGGAGCACTTGAGACATTCCGTCCTTCAACCTGCTTTCAATTCTCAAAATCATTAAAGTTGACCCTAACTCAACTTATTCCTAAACTTTATTCTAACCTTGATTTCTAACCCTAAACCTAGATCCCTAAAATGCGTTCTGAATTTTGGAATATGGTCTCATCCACGGGGCCATGAAGATCTTAGGTAAGTTCATGCCGACCCTTGAGTAGTTCGGTTTGGGGACGAAACTCTAATTTACCTTTGCTGCCATCTTGTTAGAAAACTTGAACGCTCTCCACACTTGTGCAAATAAAACGCCTATCACCATACTAAAACCGATAGCCAGAAGTACTCGGCGAGTCTGAAATGTGTAAAGTTGAGAACTGTTATTTCAAAATTGCCACGCACTAATTACTGCTTCCAAAAGCAAAATGAAACTTGTTAAATTCATTTAGAAATGCATATCTTTTCATTTTAGTCTTTTTTCTCACGCAAACGACGAAAGTGGCGTTTGTGTTTCTTTGTATAAGCAGAACATTTTGTTTAACTCTCTCCAAAGTGAAACTTTTTAAATAAGAAATGCTGTTTTCCTGTAACTGTGTGGAAAACAAATTCGGAAAATTTTGAACAGACTTCATGCTCAATGAAGGTGTTCAAGTTGTTCTCGTGTAGATAAAGTGATATAGATATGAATTGAAGTGATTCTTTTTGTGTGAATGTAGTACTTGTCCACATGGAAAGGTTTCGAGAAGTTGGACAGGTATGGATAGGTCTTTAAGTGCGGTGGTACGAGCAACCTTTTCCTGTAAACAGTGGTGCAATAAGGTAGTCTTGAAGGTTGCAGAATCTTGTTGAACGTATTTCCAGCCACGAACAACATATAAAGTTTATAATGTACAAAATAAAAGGAATACCTCGCAAACGATTGTTATGGTACTTGATGATACTCTGTTGCTGTCTAGTACAACGAAATACAGAGAGACGTACAGCACGACGCAACCAGAGATGATTTCAATGTTTGTAACGGGGTCTGAGAGCGCGTTGGAACTGTAAGGACGATAAAGAGAACGTTTAGGATATTGTACGGCTGATATTGTCTTGCCTTGTGGCCGTGCAATACAGTATACAGAAGTGACGTGAGAACCGCACTCAGAAGGTCTTTGTTGTGACGAAGTTTTGAGCAAAACGCCGAATGGACTTGTCAGCGGTCTCTCTCCTTACAAAACCAAATATTGACTTTCGGACACTCGGAATAAAAATTAATGAGAGACACTCAACTGCAAAATAATATTATTTCCTAAGATCAAAATAGCAGATCCAAAAGTTTATTTAAGTTTAAGTTCGATGTTTTTCATTGTCCTCACCGGGGAATAGTAGCAGACGGTTGAAGTGTTAGTTTAAGCGATTTTGAACATGCTATCTGCAATTTTGAAATCTGCAACACAAGTTTTCTGGTTACGATTCTCGCGTCTGAAAACAGTATGCACCTGACAACAAGAGGTGGGAACTGAAAACTCTTGTAGCAATGAAGTGTACCTTCAGCTTATTTGATAAAATTTAGATGATATGATGGGACCGTCTGCCAAACACCTACGAGGATTTTTCGAATAATAGAAAAATTATTTGAACTCTTTCAAGGATTTTGTGAAGCTTTTTCAAAAATTTGAGGAGTACTCTCTAAACGCTTCTGTAGACTTTCCGTACATTTTTAAAAACATTCATCTCCGAAGATTTTGGGAAAACTTGAATTCCGATATCTTTACATGTGATCGTCACTGCTTGCAGTGAAGAAATGAGATTTTTTTGAACAAAGAATTATGGTATTTCACCCAAATCTGTATGGTAAACAGTCATAAACAAAAAACTGCTTTTTGTATGTCTTAACAGCCAGACCAGGAAAGGCAGGAAATAAAAACGACTTACCTGTATTTTCTTTGTTTAAGAACTACAATAAGGAAAATAAAAGCCAGAATAATTCCAATGGACGCCAAAACTGTGACTACCCAGAAGAGTGTGGATTTGATGTGAAGTACCTCGTACGTCACCTGTACACCGTCCGCAGGGGGCGAAGGACCTAAAGAGAGTGTTCATCAGGTCAATTAATAACGCTTTGCTTAGCTGAAGCAGTGGCAAAGCTACATGTACCGGCCAAAAGGTCCGAAAAAAAACTTAGTCTAAAAATGATTAGTCATATTACAGCTTCTGCTGAATAACCAATATATAATTAAGAGTTACATTACATTACATTATAATAAAATTTCATAAAATAAAGCAGATATAACGCGCCTTCTGATTGGCTGTGCAGCATGCTTTATTATTGTTTATATATTGTTTCGCATCACATGGTATGGCATTGCAGTGTAGTGTGCATAGTTTAAGCGTAGTGTGGTTGCAGTGTTATGCAGCGTTAAAGTTTATTGTAAAGGAATATACCTGGCAATTGTATTAGATGAGAACCGTTTAAGATGACTTTTCTAGTTGTGGAATCATAAATTCCCACAGCGACAAAGGTACCATCTGCAACACAAAATTTTCTAAAATTAGCAAAAACGAAACAAAGTAACCATAAAAAGAGGTTTGCAACAGTTAATTAATCCAAAAAGATCAAACAAAATGTAAATGTTTTACTAAAAAAGGGAAAATTCTGCTGCTCAGTTGGCCAAAGTTTGCTAAAACTGTTTATTGGAATATTTCCATTCTATATTTGTAGTAACCCCGTTTTAGTAGTTTTGTAAGCTAGCAAGTAGCTTTGCTTGGCTTTTACTCAGTTCCCATACGATAAACATGTCCGACTTAGTAGTAACAAAAGCTTGTGACTGGAGTGCATCCTTGTGTTAACACAGGTAATTCAGGGGCATCCCACTGCACATCTACTACTTGAAAATAAATCATAGAACACTTGTAACTTCTGCGTTGTTGAAGACATTGTCGTTAGACGGAAAACACTTACTCTGCAGTTGTGATATCCTGGCGTTAGCTGTAATTTGTCTCTCTTCATTGAACTTAATAAAACCCTGCATGTATGAGTGAATGGGTGAAACCAGGGAAGAATCAGTGAAAGTACTCATACCATTAATTTATGATACTGTCTTATTTATTTGCCAGATTTACAGCTGTTTTAGTATTTAAACAAATACTAATTTATAAGAAGCTATCTTATAAAAAGCTATTATTTTTATGAAAAAGCTTTTAACCAGTTTTAAATAATGAAACTTCATTTCTCTCTTTTCTTTATATCCGTTCGCTTTGATTACATTTCCATCTTTTCTTTTACTTTCTAAACATTGTAGTATTTTGCATGTTATACAGTATTAGAATGTAATTCACTACAGGTGCTTGTCAAAATTGGCCTTCAGTATGTAATGGAGGACTAGCATTTTCTTAAAGTGCTAACCCTTACTTACAGTTACCCCGTTAAACTGTAGATTTTCCAGACTGGATTTCAGCACAGTAGCCATCTCGCCATCGTGGTATGAAAACTCTTCCAATGTCTTGTTTATCTTGCTGAGCTTGTCAATAGATGTATTGAGCGCTAGGGCGATGCTCCACACACTATCAAATCCGACTGGAGAGTACAGGACATTTTCATCAGGGTAGTGCTTCTGATACGCTTTCAAATAAGCCGCTGCTGTCTACGGAGCAGAAGTAACGAAGCTTTGAGAAACATTTATGCTTTTTTGCCCAAAATTTCTTTCACACTATTGACAGTTATACTTTTCATAAACCGGCTATTCGCAATTAAACTGTCTCTATATTTTGTGTTTTGACATCTTTGATCATCATCGATTAGCAAGTGTGCCAAATCCGGTTTGCCAATTATAATAGAAAGTTCAGCGTTTTTAGTAAAACGCAAATATGAAGCCCCGACCCGCCATTACTCGTATTAAAAAATTCGCGAAGCGAGAAAAGTTTGGCTTGATGTTGTTCTGTCAACTCGGGAAAATCTAAACTTCTCAAGGTGAAGGCGGGATTAAACTAATTAGCTAAACTTTATTTAACGTAGTTGCGCTGGGAGTGATTGCCCATTCTGCCAAGCTAGTGGCTTATGTTTAATCGCTCAACGGCACAGATCTTGGCGTGAAAGTCGATTTCATATAATCTGATGACAACTGCTGTTCTATCAGTTTGTAGAAATGAGTGCCCCATTGCATATCTGACAATCTGTTACAAATGATTCTGGTATCGGGTAATTTATAAGTTGTTGTTCTTTAAAAAAGCAGAATGTATTAGGAAATTTCAAAAAAGCTGCTTGCACTCTTTTATTTCAAGACAATTGAAGTCACTGCACTCTTAACCACTTGTTATGAATCGCTCAACACTTGCAGCTTTTGGCATTCTTGAATCTAATCCGCTAAAAAGAACATTCAAAATGATAAAAATATGGAAATAAGAGTGTTTGTTTTTTGTTTAATAAACGATATAGATACTGGCAGCAGTTTGACCCTTACCAGTCCCGAGATCGTGAGCTCATCATCTTGCCTTAACATTGCGCTCTCTACTGTGAAGCAACTCTGCACGGCTCGTAACATTTGTTTTTGATTGCAAATGATTCTCGGATTGGTTTTCATCCACCACCGACCATCGTTGTATCGACTCAGTAGCAGCCACACGTGACCAGCTCCGTACATTCCTTGCTTGTAGGCCTAACACAAAAAATGGTGATCAACATTTCGGTATAAACCTGTGCTCAAGACAGAGTCAATTTTCATTCTATAACCAATACAGATAACGCCGATCGATTTTTATGGTGTGAATATAAAAAGCGGCAGAATAAGCTAACGAGAAAGCTAGTGCTTCACGGCAGTGGTATATACGATTTGTTCAGTTTTTTTGTACTTCAGTCTGCGCCTTTTTATTTGTTCATATTTCTGTTGAGAGAGTGTGCGCGGAACGAGCAATCTTTCTGCTTGTTGGTTTATGCTTATGACACAAGGTCCATGTTTGTATGTAGCACATGCGTGCGTATGATCAGTATAGGGGCTTGCTCTTTATCTTTGTGATCTCGGCGCGCACTTACTTCACAAAAGACTTGTCCCGCTTTGTCTTCCTCAAACATTCCGACAATAATTCGCGCATCTTTACTCTGGTGAAAGAACAAACTGCCAAAGATCCATCAATAAATACTAAACAAAAGGGTAGCATTTTTCGTGTTCTGATTAATTACTCGAAACTAGGATATACAAACTATAAACAGTCCATTTGTTTTCCTCCTTTATTATTAGTGAGTGCGATATATGCTGCGAATTGCAAGAAACGGGACAGCGAAGCCAGCAACATGGGGAGATCAAGTTTACTTTTAGTTTATCATGCGCCTGCATTAATCTGGACAAGATTCATTTTATTTGGACAAAGAAGCTCGAGAGGTATCCACTGTTATTATACCAAGGCATTTGTGCACGGCACGAGAGATTTAAAGTATTCCGATGCGTGAACTCCGGGTTTGCCTCGGTGCAAGAACCTCACGTCTGAAGCCGTTGCGTTCCCTGAGAGATGCATAAATGATGCCAAAGTGTGGGCATAGTTGATAGAACAATGGTTATGAAACTCTGTAGGTTCTTTGTCGTAGGTTCAGTTTTTTGGTCTTTATCTCGTTCTACGATGGCCTTCGCATTTGAAGGTCCACAAAATATATAAGGTAACGAAACATATATATGGAAAACTAACCAGTAAAATATTTGCGGCTCACACATTGAACAAAGCAATGTGCACTGTCACTGTTCGTTCAACTTAAGGCAAAGAAGCTTTGTTCACTTCTTCTGAAGTTTGTTGAGCTTCACAATCAGTTTGTTATATCATGGTGTGAGCAACCATGGCTATTTTGTCGTTTCGGTGGATACTTACAATCGTACTCTACAAAATTTATTTCAGTTATGGAAGGTGAATTGGCGTCATAAACGTGCTCGACGTCTGGTTTATGTCAGGTTTATTGTTCCAAATTATTTACTTTAACTCCCATAACTAAAGCAAATTTTCCAACGTATAAGAAGAAAAGTGCAACTCATTAATAATGTCAGCGCGATTTATCGCCCTTCACCACTGGTGAACTCAGACTGACGAACTCAGAAAGGAGGGCGTCAGTTCTCACGCGGAGGTGAGCCGAAACTCTGGCGATGAAAAGAGTATCTGAATCGTACCTAGGCTCCGTAGTCAGCCACTGTTCTGGGATGAGCCCGCGTTCACCCCAAAAGACGGCTAGAACGCGGGCTCATTCTCGAACAGCGGCTGGATACCGAGCCCAAATCGTACCTTGAGCTGCCGCAGTTGGTCACTAGGATCATCGACGAAGCTTTCGCTAGCAATCAAAGTAAAGTTCCACTGTTTTAAAGACGTATGGAAATCTTTCATAACCTATAAATTGAGAGAAACGTGAACAGCCTGTCAAAGCAACAACGGCCGAAAGGGAAAAAAATGACTATCTAGACGAAGTTATTACGGACGCTAAAAATACCTTGTCAAAATCAAGGCTGCTTTGTGTAAGAGTTGCGACTCTTCTCCACCCAAACCTCCTTAGAAAAGCCAAACGAGCAGGATTGAAGGCGATATCCGGGGGTACGAGACTGAACGTCAATGGATACTTCGTGCGGTGAGGTTCCCCGCCCCCGGGGACTACAGGCGCAAATGAGATCTAATAACACAACAAACGTTTTTAAAAAATAAGTACAAAGCTGAAACCATTTTTAATTTGGTAGTCATCTTCGGCCTCGTTGTCATAGACATGTTTTTGGCATCATCATTGTCATTTTCGCTGTCATTTACACAACCGTATTTTCCTTCGTGATTTTCATCGAAGTCACCATTGTTATTTTCATTGCAGCTCATCAAAGCTGGAGGATAAAATGTTTTAAGTGCATCAAAAACTATAGAACTGCGCCCGAGTCCTGAGCATGAGATGATATGCGCACACAAAGAAGAGACCCCTGGGACTGAACATTTAGCAGTTGGATTAGTGGGTAGTGGCAAAAGGTTGCAATTCATCTTCTTCAAGACGACGCTTCTGTACGCGCTTATTGTGTCAGATCGACCACACTCTTGCACTGTAACTCATCTCAGGTTACGGTCATTTGTTATTTACTCGGGCAGAGTATAGACTATTAGTGCATTTTATTCTCATTATTAATTTAAAACACTTTTCATTTGCCGAGTCTTGACAGCCTGAGAGAGCTGATTCGAAAAAGCTGCAAGTTTGTTTTTATTGTTGCATGTTCGTAATTGAAAGTCGAGATGCTATAACTCAGTAGGGCCCAGTTGAACAAAAGTTGGACTGTTGAATTAACTCCTCCCCTTCCTGAGAGAGAGGGTTAATACTATCATCTTTTGCCTTTGTAGTTTATTAGTTTTTTCATTGTTTGAGCTGTAATGTTAAAAACCCTCTGTCAGAGGTACTTTCAGATTTTTCCTAGTGTTTCATTACAATTTTCTCAAATTGTCCAGCCTTTGTTCACCTACCCATTACCTATGGCACTACTTTCAAAAATGTTTGCCTTGAAAGAAGTTGGGAAGAGTTGGTGGGAGGGAGGAGATAAATACAACACCCCTTCCCCTCCAGCTAGAAAGGGGAGGGGTGGCAATAAAACGATAACGTATACCTGTGTTATATTCCAATGCTGGGCACTTTCTGCCACCGTTTGAATGACATCAGTACACACGCCTCCAAGTAGCGAAACAAAGGTCGGCTTAGTGTAAATATACTCGTAAAGAACGGCTGTTGCGAATCCAGGATCACACTGCAAGCAAAATTATTATTAATACTGTAATTTATAACTTACTTCCACATGCCGATGTATAATATTATGAAGACGTAGGTTAATACATTTTAGGAAAGATTTGTAGTGTGTTTCTTTTACCTTCATTTGCATAAAAAAGAAAACAGATTAGCTTTACACTCGTAAATGATTGAAAAATCATTTAACTTTTTTCTCACTCCGATTTCGAAGATACTCTGATTCGGTCATACTAATTTACCAAAGTTTAAAGGATTTTGAGTTAATTGAATTTTAAAATTAACGCATTTCTAGCTATATTTATAGGTAATTGAGAGTATTGAGTGGAGGTTCATCCATCCGGTTGTGTGTGATATGTGTTACAGGCTGAACTTTAGCCCGAATGCAAAGATTTAAAAAAAGCATTAAGCTTTCAGCTACATCTGTAGCTTTGTTCACAGTGACTGAGTGAGTTATATAAAAAACTTTACATTTGGGGAAAAGTCAAACCTATTACAGAAATAAGTTTATATGTATTTATATGTATTTGTTTCAATAAGGGTTGACTAAATACGTTTGTAGCTCGGGTGTTCTCTTCGATACCCGCTGTGCACAGTCAGCAATTAGGCTATAACTCTCGCACAGTTTGACACTAACATTATTTTCTTAAAGGAAGTAAACACTTATGTCCTAGTTTACATTTGAATTCCAAGCATTACTTTTGGTCCATTTACGGCCGATCAAAGATAATGTGAATACTTTTAGAGTAGAATCTAGAGCTACAAAAAGTGTACTCGGATAGCAACAAAAACAAACTTTGTTTGAATGTATCTCGGGAGTGAAGTGGCTATTCTCGTTCACAACTATCAATTAGTCAACGTCTCGAAATGCGTTTTCTCGCGGTTACTGTTTGTGCCAAGCAAAAGAAAACGGCCGGCTTCTCATTAGAATTTTCTAAAACGCTAAATTGAATGAGGCATGGGGTATTCTTTTCAAAAATTAATAAACTGTGTGTATCTGCTTTAGGCAATGAGCAGACAAACAAGCAAGTGACGGAAACGATGGATGAAAGCGAAGTTATATAGTCGACTTTAATTCCCGCACTCATTTCGTTTGGCTCTTTTCGCAAGCACGCGGGATCCAGGAAAACAGTTACGTTTTTGAAAAAAATTAAAGATAGATGTGGGACCTTCTTAGTTTTTTTAAGATGCCGGCGTTGATGAGAAAGTTGGCCCGAACATTTCATCTGGCCTTAGAAGTTGCCCAACAGATAAGGAGATCGAAATGTTCACAATTTTGGTATGGCTGTCTCTTTCATATTTAAAAAAAAAAGCATGTACACCTGGCAAAGTTTGTTAAATTCATCAGCAGTGTTATTTCAAAACTGAAAAGCTTGCATCTGCCTTGTGCAGTACAGTAATCGTACTTACAGATTAGTGGGTGTAAAAGGTATTTGAAATTGAAACTAAATGAAAAAACCGAAGCCTTTCTCAATCACTTGATCAGTAAAGGTTTGAATACCCTTCACTAAATATTCCAGAGCAAACTACGAACATTTCGCTAGGAAATGAACGAATTTAGTGTTTTTACAGCCGTTATACTATTGAAACTTGGCCAATGTTGCCTGCTCGCATGTCGAACTGATTTCTGTAGGACCAAATAAAATTGTACTAAAATCAAATAACCTGCATGGAACATTTAGTCTTCGTAATTAATTTAATCGCATATTGAGGTCGAGTGATAAAGACATCAGACGTTTGATCCATATTCGATTTTCATTTGCGCTGATCTAGGCCACTCAGGCAACCTGACGGTCCAAAAAGTAACCACAACTAACTGAAGTGACACTAACATTGTTTAGGTCTGCCGTTTGAACCAGGCCTTTTACAATTTAATAAAACGATGTCACCTAGTGTTTGACATAAATGTAATTCATGTGAAGGAGTTCTGTTGAACTTCATTTAGGTCTTTTTTCTGTGTTTGTTGACTTTGCTTACCTCGCTGCAATGCTTCTACATTTCTTTAAATCGTTTAATTAAACAACTCGATAACCTCTAAAGGGCGCACTGACAGGTTTTCAAACAAGTTGAAAACAAAGTAAGAAAATACATCTTCCAATTACAGTTCCTGAGTGTTTCATCAAAAATGCCAGTGCATTGAATTGAACAGAGAAAGCACAAACAGGACAGCTTTGAAAACTGCTATTCTGTGCGTTATAACACAACGATTGTAAAATAATTGGCAGCAAGGACTTAGTATGCTGGGTATTCTTTAAGATATATAACTGTATTAAACTAACTTAGATTATCTAGATATTGTTTTTAAAAAACGGAACTCCTGCAGTTGAAAGATCTAAAGCTCGAGTGATTATGTACATTAATTCAGTAAACATTCAAACGCAGCAACCGTGCCTACAGCAGGTATTTACCTTCGAATCGTTCCAAAACATCTTTAAGTGGTATCCTGGTAAGATGTCCGTACGGTTATTGACCATTTCTATCGCCATTTGGCACGCAGAAAGAATGGCTTTTCCCGCCGAACTCTTGGACGTTCCAGACAGCGGGAAAAGTCCAACGACTTGTAGCGTTTTCGCGCCATTTGCGCCATACCTCGTCGAAATTAGTAGAAGGAATATCAGACGTTTCCAGATATTGAAAGACTGCATTATAGTTGAGGTGCTACTGTTTAGCACTAACAGTCTGTATTTCGGAGACAGTATTAAACAACTCCAAGGCAGCGTTAAGTTTTTGTTGATATTAAGCGAAACTCCCAATGGCCAAAACTACTAGCACCATGCTAGACAACAAGAACATTTTATGAATACGAACTGTGAGTAAATTTTGCAAGACGACCGGATCTTCATAAGTGAGTTGACACTCCGTAAACTAATTTTCTATTTTCTTTTCAAAGCGGATGATACACAGATCAAGCCGAAAAGGCTTCATTTACATGTCACGCATCAATCAGGATTAATGAAGGATCAATGACTGTCGCTGTTTGAACTTCACGTTATCGTGGTAAGCTGAAAACATAATTAAGTGACGATGAGTCTTTAAAGAAAACTTTGAAGGTTTGTCTCTTTAAATATCGCTTACTTGAACAGTGAGGAATGCAAAATGTCAGTTTGTGGGTGAATTTATTAGAACAACTTTCAAAAAATGAAATTTAATAAACAAGAACATCAAGATAACATCTACAATTAGATTTAAAGATTTTAATGCTATTTAAAATATTCGCTAATAACGACATGATCGCTGCTGCTGCTGTTCTTAAGTCATGCAGCTATCGAATCAAACAGTAATTTCAAGTATGCGCTCTTTTTGATGGCGTGTAAGCTGCATGGAGGAGTTACTTGATTTTTGAGATGGAACTGATTCACAATGAAAACCTCAGTGCTTTCTTGAAGTACATGTAAGACGCTCAAGCAGATTAGGGCAAATTCAAAAGTATAGGCAACTTTGTTGGATAGGAAATTTAAATAGCTTTTAAAAAGAATATACTTTTGTAGGACTTGATTAGAAACCCTAGCGCTCTTTAAGCGAAAAAAGGAAAGTATATGAAAAGGTGCGTCTGGTTCCTTTAGGCGAATTATGTATATAACATACGTCGTTAATTTCGTATAATAAAGTGATCTTGTAATATTCAGTTACAAGCAGAACTACTTTTTTTTCAGAAGGACGCCACTATAATATACGAGTTGCAGCCAAGAGTATCTCAGTTACTCATTTACAATAATGAATACTTGCGCAACCTTAGCAAATAGAGGAAACCCTAAAGACAACCTTTACAAATAACCGAGATTCTTTGTTAGAACAGCAGGGTTAGTGCAAAGCACAACCGTGACCCATTTTATCCTTTTATAATAAGGAAAGGTCTGCAATATTTCCAACTGAGTAAAATCCACTTCACTGAAAGATATTCCTAACAATACATTATAATAGCTTTCTCGTAAACTAAAAGTACAAAAAGGTAAGGTGAATGTATATTCAACGTTCGTAGTTCTTTCAGCTCAGGCTCAAAGGCAAGTTATGGTCCCGAACTTCCTGAACTTTAATGCATTATTGACCATTTAACAATGACCTGAAACACAATTTTATTTAAGACGTCTCCCATTTGAGTTTTCGCAAGCAAAAAATCAAGTTGTTTAGTGTCGTACAAGCTTGCTTAGTGAAGTTGCAATTGGGGTTGCAAATTTTGCCGGAAATTAAAAGTCTGCAACACAGCTTCACGTATTTCTTTCATCCTCCAGCCATAAATGACAAAGTTAAACGTGGAGTTCATAAAAACAAGAGCGGCAGAAGCCATGTAAGCTGACTCTACAGAGCTGGTATGACCAGTTCGGATACCCACTGATATTGCCCCAAGAAAAGGTAGATAACAAAAAATATAAACCGCAACTACAAGGCCTGTTGTCACCACGGATCGTTTATATCTTTTGAGGTCAATATTTGGGCTGTTTTCACCACGAATATGTGACGATATCCTCGCTTCGTCAAGTATCTGTTTTCGATGGCGCTGTACTAACTTGAATATCTTGAAATATCCCCAAGATGTCAGTGTCACACACAGAACAAAAATCACAAGTACTATGATTGCGAAAGTTTGTCTTGATATCCAAAAACGAGCAGCAGAAAATGCTCCATAGAAAAGCCAAAGGCAGGTTATCACAATAAAAATCCGAGTATTTGTTATGACTGCTTCGTGGCGCAAGTGCAAGTGTAAAGCAAGGTATCTTTCGAACCCGATCGCAGTGAGAGTCAGAAAGCTTACTCCCGATGATGTCCAACCTACCAGTTCGGTTATAATTCCAAATGTACAGTAGATGTCAAAGTTTCCTGTCAGCTTTGCAGCCCTATACACCACTGAACAAGGTTGTGCTATCATGCCAACAACCAGATCAGCGAAAGCGAGGCAGCCGAGCAAGGTCATTGAAGGTGACTGAAGTGCTGGAGTGCGCCATATTGTAGTTATAACAGCCGAATTACCTGCAATCGCTATCAGAGCAAAAATTGAATTCAATATACAAAATACCACATCCACGGCAAAAAGTAAGCTGTTTTGCTGCAAATTTGGAGGGAGGAAGTAGCACTCGTTTTCACTCTCGTTGTTGAACATCATCTGTTTAAAAGGAAAAAAACAGCCTGTTTCGGGTTTCTAATTTACATCTCAACATAGGCAACAGCTCTGTAAGGTTAAAACTTCTAAGATATCTTTGCCGTTCCCTCTTAAAAAAAGCCATTTTTTTAACACTGAGAATGTTTGATCAGTTCAGTACAAGGCGAAATAAGACGTAACGTTTTTCTGTTTGTGGGAAGCCCAGAGCTCTTGCGGCTTGCAATTTACAAAAAAAAGTTTCTGTTAAATAACAAGCAACATCATCGGCAAGTTGACTGCGACAGCTCGGAGATCTTACCTCTGTCTCACTTTGGTCTCGATTTCCTTCCAGTTGTACTTAGGATAACTGGCAGATAGTTATAGATTATCGTGAAACTCTGCGCAGAACTGTAATGCCAGTTCTCAACTTGGCGGTTGACATTGACAGTGCAAACAAATAGATCACTTGTGAAATATCCTTAATTTTTGACTATACAATCCATATACACCTTTCCGGCAAGCTGATTTTCTCCTCCGCAACTACTTGAAAGAGCTTTCGGTAAGCTGTTATTTTTTAAATTCTTCCTTGTATCATCGTCAATTCACGAAGTAATCCAGGGAGACCTCATTGAGTATCTTTCAGAAAGGTGAGAAAAACAAAAACATCATATAATAAAACCATTCTCTTACTGTTTGATTATACATTTTAGGTGATTTGCATACTCATCGTACATGCATGGTATATCAGTTGTCAAAAACTGTTATTTGCGAAAAAAAAAAAAGATAAAAATTTCCAATGAATGTCAACCATGATATTTAAATTTAACATTTCTTGTGTTTATTATATGATTTAATTATGTTTTTCTTGGTACTTGCATGACACAAGTTTAAAATTTCTATTCTAAAAATTTTGCTAACCTTCCTCATATGCCATAGTAATTTATTTTTCTGTTTAAGCAGAAATTTTTAGTTTGCCTGCTCATTTGTTCTATCCTTTCTTACTGAATATGATGTAACAAATAATTCATTCAGTAACGGCCCCTCCAAAACTGAAGAACTGGTAGTCCTGTGTGAAATACTATTCTTGTCCTTTACCAAGTGCAGCTTGCTTTTCCGGCAACTGCACTGTCTCTCCCCTTCCTCATAAATGAAGACAAACAAAGGCACACTACACCAAGAATAAACACTAACCTTTCAGAAAGGTTTTACTTATTATCTTTCTCATTTCCCATTGTCATCATCTGTAAATTGACGGCTCTAACAAATTACTGCTCAAGCTGTAATTTTTTTTATAATAATTTCTTGCACCTTTTACCTTTGCTCCAAACCAACAAGGAGCACTTCGTAAGTACTAAAATGGTTTAGCCTTTTATCACGCGCTATATGTTTGCCACAGATAAAGCACAATCACGAGGTCTGCCAAAATTAAAAACGTAAGCACAAACTCAGTTTTAAAATGTTTGCCGTTCTCAGAGCACATACAATTGATGATTAGTTTTGCCTGCTTCCCGTCATAAAAACGCTTGCTATAACCATTAACTTTAACAACTGACGCGCTAATAACTTTGTCACTCTCTTGTGTTTGCCAAAGAAAAATTGCACCTGTTGTTTTTCTTTCTTTTCTCTCAACACTTTCGCGTTTGCATGTACACATTGTGACTAAAACGTTGAAAAAATTTATATTTTTCTGAATAAACTCCTTGGTTCTTACAGTTTAGCAAGAAGTCTGGAAATTTTCCATGCATATGGAATTTTTTTTTTCACTTAGCGGAAGAACTACAGTTTGATTGGTCAATAATTAAGTATCCCAAAGTCTTCTGTGTTGTATATACTGTACTACTCTGCTCGTTTGAAAAAAATAGTTGTGTCAGTACAAATGGAAAGAACCATTCCGTTCGCACCAAAAAGAAGGAGGACCGTGGAATATCTTTTGACTGAGGTAATCTGTTCGTTCAAGAAAATTTCCGCCGGAATCATTACTGACTGCATTTACCTTAATTTCCAATTGGTCGGATGTGGCCAAGAGCATGAAAAGCGCCGCAGGAGTATCCTGTAGAAAACTGGGTTAATTAATGGTACGTTTTGAGACGATCGAGTAAATTAGTCCAGGAAAATAAGTACTGTGCGCTTTTGCTAAAAATACTCGACTAATGAAACTGCTTAATTGTTTGAAGTTTTCAAAATGTTGGTAAAAAGAGTGCTTCCAAAATAATACAGCTCCACACAAGAACAGCTGAGCAAGATTGTAACTATCAAACACAGTCAAAAAGTGCAATTACGTTTCTCTCTTCCCCTTTTCGATATTTTTCTTGTATTTTAAAGGCCTAAAAATGGTGAAATCAACGAACATGGTAAAAATTCGTAAAGGATGAAACTAAAAATAGATCG
>JAOBYF010014460.1:0-13333 GCA_025403605.1 Parazoanthus darwini
ATTTTTGTCTGTGCTTGTGCAATTGTTTAGACGTTTGATTTAAAATTACACGACTTTCAGGTTTCCAGGATTCGTATGAACCCATCTTGTTTCAAGTGTCAGAAATATTTTATTCTACGGGTTCCTTTAACTCAACAAGAAATTTGAAGACTTTCCAGGACCTTCTCTAGACATTTTAAGGACTTTCTGCAACAGCAAAAACCCCTTGTTTTTGCTTATTTGTTTCTTAATCATCAACATTTTAACAGTTTTTTTTGTGTTGCACCCGGCAACTAATTCAAGGAATTTCATGGACCTTCCAAGGCCTGGAATTTTTTTCCCAAATCCAAGGGCTTTCTAGGATTTTCAAGGACTGTTGGAACTATGCATTTGGAATGGAAAGATTGTTGATAGAGATAACATTAGCTAAAATCCCACATTTTACCATCACTTTACAGAGCCCATGAGTTGGTCAAGTTATACCTTCATTGAACACGACACATCCAGAAGAAACACCACCTCCATGTCTTGGACGCTCTCTGCTTCAAACTCGGGGTAAAATGTCAGCATACAAGCCGCCTGAGAGAACACAAGAACAACTGAGGTGAGCAAACGGCTTTTACTTTTAGTCATACAGCCATCAGTATTTCTACATTTAACCATTATTTTTTTTTAACTAAAGAGACACAAATGTGGTCAAAAGGCTGGTTGTCACAGCTCATGCAAGCTCCATGTGAAATAAGAACAACCCAGCCATTGCTTGTCCAAATTGTAGCACAAAGAAAATGGCTCTAATGGGAGCCTTTCATCGCAAAGTTAGTCCAAAACAGAATCTCAGGCAACCAAGCTGAAGTGTAGCGAAACGGTCCTTTTGAAAAAAAAATTGGAAGAATTTTTCGCAATGTAACAAAGTGTAATTGTACGTTAACTTTAAAATTATTTTAAAGTCTTTAATACTGTTTGATGTCAGCTTGTTTAATTTAGTTTACAAGATTCATCATAAAATGTACACGAATGGAACCCTTAAACCCTGTTCTAACATAGATATACAAGTCAATGCACGTCGGTGCAAGGTTTAAACTTGAGTTACATATGGCCAACAACTTGAAGGGACTTATACTGACTTTTATGGACTTGTACTGACTTGAATCAACTTTGTCCAAGCTCAAAATTGAACGCAAGTCCATGCAAGCTCTTCATCGGTGGCAAGATGAAGCGCAAAGCGAACGCAAGTTTGAAATCCAAAATTTGTACTGACTTACATTGACTTGAATCTCCGCTTGGATAGGACTTTACATTCTTAACCCTTTAAGCCCCAAACACGACAAATGATGTGATGGTAAATTCTCCCAACTGAGCTCCATTCCTTCTATACAAGCAGTTTGGGAGAATTTGGCTTTTCAACTTCAACAGTTTATTCTATTTGATCAGTTTCTTATTTCTCATTACCTGTTATATAATTTTGTTTGAGTTTTGTAAGGAGAAATTAGATGTTGATAAATTGCCTGGTGCTGAAAGGGTTAATAATGCTATAACAGTAATACTCTATAATTACATGTATTTGTACTAAAAGAAAGAGAATGGGAGAAATTAGAAAAGGCCAAAAAGAGAAGGGAAGAAAGAGAAAGGATCAAGAAGGTATGGGGAAAATAGAGTGGGAAGAGGGGGGGGGGAAGGATCGGAAGCTGGTAAAAATTGAAAAGAACAGATACATGTATGCATGTCAGAATAAAGAGAAAAATGGTTAATTGGGAAATGAGTAGAAAGGAAGGGGAATGGAAGAAATGAGATGAGGCTGGAGAAAGGGAAAGGTGACTGTAATGGGAAGAAAAGGATGCATTTAATGTACTTGCAGGTGGGAAGGTGGAAGAAAAGGAAAGGGGAAGGGAGGGACACAAAGGGAAGAGATTTTTGTTCAAATGTGGAGAGAAGGGATGAAGGGAAGAGAAAACGGAAGAAAGTGAAGGGATGGGAGCAGGAAGGAGGAGAGAAAGTGGATGCAAAGGAAGGAGCAAAAAGGGAAGAAATGGGTGCATAAATTGGGAAAGAAGGGATGGGAAATGGGAAGAAGGAGAAGAGAACGTGGCAAAAAGGAAAGAGATGAGAGCAAGAAGGAGTAAAGAAAGTTGATGGAAAGGGATAAAAGGGGTAAAAGAAGAGAGAAGAGGAGAAAAAGTAAGGGAAGGGAAGGTAAAGGAGGAGAAGAGAAGAGGATAGAAGAGAAGAGGGATTAAGAGAGATGAAAAGATGAAAGAAAGTGACAAAAAGGGAAGGGATGGGTAAAAGAAAGGGAAAGATAGTGGAGGGAAAAGAAAGAGAAAGGGGCAAGATATGGAATTGGAAGTGGAAGAGAAATGAGATTGGAATGGGAAGAAGAATGCTTGAAAGGGATGATAGGGAAATGAGAGAACAGTAAAAGTGGCAAGAAGGGAAGAGGTGGTAGCAGGAACGGGGAGAGAAGGGGTTATCAAGTTAAAGGGGGGCAGTGGGTGAAGAAAAAAGGGTAGGAAAAGAAGAGATGTTTTGAATGAGAAAAAGTAGGATTAAAAGGGATGAAGAGTAAAGGGGGATGGAAAGAAAAGAGAAAGGGGCAAGAATAGAAGAAATTGGAGAAAGGAGAAGAAAAGGGGTTTCTTATAACGAGAAACACTGTTTAAAAAAATGTTAAGAGACAGGATAGGAAAACTGACCTGCTACGTATTCGTACGCTGGACTCAACAGTATACACGTGATCATGTGTATGAAATTGCTGTTCACTTCCGTTACAAGGTTGTCTGACACATTTCCTGGTATTTATGTAAGAGGGTGTCCGACCCCCTCCCTCTTTCATTGCGTTCCGGACACGTTTCTCAGACAGCCAAACCTCCACACACACGTGTCGAAGATAGAACGGCGGCGAGGAAACATTGTCTTTTCGACTCATTCTTATATTTTTATTTTGCGCTGAGTTATCGAATGACAAAAATAGGCCAGATTAAGAGTAAACTTTGTATTAGTTAATGGAAGGTTTGTTCGCTGAGGCAGGCGACTTTTTAAAGTCTAAAAGCAGGTGTATTGGTACCACAAATAGCAGTGCCCTGAACCTGTGAAAGACTGGTCTGGTTGCATTCTGCAGTTGATTTTTTCTGCAGCTTTAAGAGTTTAGAGAACTGCTATACGGTGTCGTATTCACAGTGCAATTTATTAACTACATAAGTTCAACCTGTCTAATACTATCTAGTCCTTTGTTTTTAAGTAATAAACGTGACACAGTCATATATTGTGTACAAGTGCAACTCAAAATTTGAAATTTCTAAAGTTCTATTTTTATTTCTTAAGCAAAAACAGTTGCGCTCCCACCAGTTTTTATTGAGCTTCCGTCGAACCAGACAGCAGATGTTGCTGATGAGGTAACGTTACAGTGCGGAGTGAAAGGCGATCAGCCGTACAAATTACAGGTTGGTAATATTACGGTGGAGTCCAATTATCAGGCCGTGCAGGGCGCTGAACTTTGAGAAGATAGGTGGAAAATATAAAGGGAAAGCTTCGATCTTTCCATTTACAATGGACAGAATTGTTCCCACTTCCAGAAATTTTCTTAGAGTTCTCTACAACTCCACAAAGTTTATTGCTTTTTCAGGCCCATAAGCTAGGGATGCACGGGGCTCTTAATATTTTGCGGGTTAGAGGATCAAGTGGACGCATCTTGGATCCAGAAGACATACTGTAACCAGCTTCGTACGCAAATTGTTAGCGGGGGCAGAGAGATCCGGTGATATCCGGTGGGCAGGCGGTTGCTAGTCAGTGTTATCTAAAATATACCTCTGATATTGGCAACGTTATTGTTAGGAGGCGTGAACTCGGATTTTTGAAAAAGCGAGTTTGCGACCCCTAAAAGCGCCTTTTGAGCACCATGACACTGTTGCAGTTCTGCTGCTGTTTGGCTGCTACAATTATCTTCGAAACAGCCTTCCTTTCATTGATGTAAGTAAATCGATCAGCTTCAATATTGGATTTGTGCCAGGTGCATTCAACTCGGGTCGGACACACTCTCTTGCTGCAGCAGGAAATGTACGTTTCCACACCGGAGCTGGAAATGTTATTCGGGTAGTGTTGAGGTTCTTTGTGGTTTTGTATGTCGAGCTCTTCAATGGGGGAAAAATAAGATTATGGAAGCGTTGATGATAGCAGCAAAGAAACCATCTTTAAACAAAAAGCTTCAAGCCCATCCAATTTTCCTGTTCCCAATGGGAATAACTTTTAAGTTATTCCCATTATTTAAAAGAGTGTAAAGTTTACGCGGCGAACAGAACCCTGATGATGACTTTTGAGTCGAAAACATTTGTTTTCTTATACAACTTTTAACTTTTACAGCCTTAATATTTTTATCCATTTTACCTTTAAGCGAACAAATTCCAAATAAACTAAAAATTTAACACAACTTCTTAGGTGTTTAGAATCTACATGTAAGATTAAGGATGTAAGGTTTAGCATCTGAAGATTGGGATTTAAGTTTTAGGATCTAAGGGTTAGAATCTAAGGTTTACGACTAAAGCTTAGGATCTGAGATTTAGTATCTAAGACATCTAAGGTATAGGATATGAGAGTTAGGATGTGACGTTTAGAATCTAAGGTTTAGGGTTTTAAAGTTTACGGTCTAATATTTTGGATGTTGGGTTTGAGATCTAAGGTTCTAAATCTAAGTTTTCAAAGTATTA
Source organism: Parazoanthus darwini (assembly GCA_025403605.1). Lineage (NCBI taxonomy): Eukaryota > Metazoa > Cnidaria > Anthozoa > Zoantharia > Parazoanthidae > Parazoanthus > Parazoanthus darwini. The sequence continues at coordinate 4,677 of JAOBYF010014460.1, forward strand.
AGGTTTAGGAAGTAATGTTTAGGATTTAAGTCGTAGGATTTGAGGTTTGAGATGTAAGGTTTAAGATCTTAAGGTCGTTTAGGATCGAAGGTTAAAGACCCAGGGCTTAGGTTCTAACGTTTTATATAAAAGGCTTAGCAATCAAGGTTTAAGATGTAGGGTTTAGGATGTAGGGTTTAGGATGTAAGGTTTTGGATCTAAGTCTAAGTATGTAAAGTTTAGGATGTAAAGTTTAAGATCTTAAGGTCGTTTAGGATGGAAGGTTTAAAATCCACGAGTTTGTTATCTAAGGCTTAGGATTTAAGTTTTAAGATGTAGGGTTTAGGATATAAAGTTTAAGATGTAGGGTTTAGGATATAAGGTTTAGTATGTAAGGTTTTGGGTCTAAGTCTTAGTATGTAACGTTTAGAATGTAAAGTTTTACATCTTAAGGTCGTTTAGGATCACAGGTTTAAAACCCACGGGTTTGTTATCTAAGGCTTAGGATTTAAGTTTTAAGATGTAGGGTTTAGGATATAAGGTTTAGGATGTAAGGTTTTGGGTCTAAGTCTTAGTATGTAAAATAGATGTAAAGTTTAAGATCTCAAGGTCGTTTAGGATCGAAGGTTAAAGACCTAGGGCTTAGGATTTACAATTAATTGAATCTAAAGCTTAGGATTTAAGGTTAAGGATGTAGGGTTCTTAGGTTTAGGATCTAAGGATGAGGATCTTCGGTTTAGAAGCTGAAAGTTTAGGATCTAAGGTTGTTTTATAGTAAGTTTTAAGATCGTTTCGGTTCTAAGGTCATTTATAATTTTAGTCCGTTTAAGATCTAAAGTTTTAAAACGGCGTTATCTGTTTCAGTGGTGGAAGAACAATGAGAAGCTGCCAAGTGAGTTCCGCTGGACGGTCACCGCATCACACCATGACAGAACGACCGTGCTGAGACTGGCGAAGAACATTACCGACCAGGATTATGGGGAATACTGGTGTGTAGCGCAAAACTCGGCCGGGACGTCCTATTCTAGGAGGGCTTTCTTAATGCCTAAACAAGGTACATGTGTATTGTATAGGCAAACTCCGCCGTTGGACCTTATGACCAATGACAAAATTCTAAGTAAGTCACTAAGCCTCGCTTTCGAAGTCTAAACTTGTAAATTTGATAATGAGCAAAATCCAAATGCAGCAAAAAGAAAAACTCCACGCGTAAAACAGATGAACGTGCCAGACGTAAAGAAGAACTTTGTGTAATCAAGTCTTGTCGGCGAATCTTCAGCAACTGACGTCATCAGACAAACGTTTTATACGGACAGACATCTTGGCTGTTACAACAAGTTGCGCCCAAACATCCTTTGAACTTAGTTGGGTCTGCTGCAACCGCAGAAAAACAGTGTTATTGAGTTGTAAGTTCACAAGTCGGGGCTGATTGTAGTTGGTTTCTCACTTTTGAATTTCCCGTCGCCGCCATGGTAAGGTTACCGTACGCCTTGAGTGGAGTTTTCAATTATCGGTTCGTGCCTCCGTTTAAGTCCACCGGTTACTCATAATGCTATAAAAGTGGAAAGAAATAATGGCCACGCAACGGAGGAAGCAACCTATACTTTGTCGCAGGCCGTTGTTGTTCAACTTTTAATTGTTTAGAGTCCATTACGTGTCCATGGTTTCGGGTCGTCCAAAATACGATACTCTGTAAATTTAAAATATGCAACTAAATTTACTCCTATCTCCGTCTGATCAAGAACGTCATACATCTGTTCACATTGTAACCACATGTTTCGTGTCAAGAATGGCCTTCTCAGCCACCTTTGGACCCACAAACGTTCATGGTATATGTTTCAATGCTCATCTACGGTTTCGAAGGAGGAGCAACAGAAAATTTATCTTGATGATCTCTAGGTTTTCGGTCCCTTCTTTATTTTAGGTGTTGCTCCGAATCGCGACGCTATGCCGACTTCTCGAACTTCGAAACTTTCGGATTTGAAAAATGTTTGCTATATGAGCGGCACTATATAGAGGTTTTGCGCCGGGACTTGTTATGGTTAAGCAAAAAAAGTACCACAATGAAATTTAACTCTTACTGGTGAATGTGCATCAACTTGATTGAACTGACTGATTAACTTAACTTCTGTTTTTTGTTCACGCTACGAACGGAGTTTATTGTATTCTGTTGTTTGTTTGTTTGTTTGTTTGTTTTTGGTTTGTTTGTTTTCGTGGGTGTGTGTTTTCCGTTATTGCTGTCTGTTTTTCACTGTCTTTGTTTTTGTTTTAGTTCCAGGTTTTTTTTTATTTTTTGTTTTAAATATAAAAAAGAGATGTAATTCTAATAATGTTATAGTTGTTTGAAAAGGTAATAAAAAAAATGTAAAATTAAAAAAAAAAAAAAAAATCAACTTGATTGATGACGTAGTTTGAGACGCGGTGCCGAAACAGCTTCATCCATATTTCTGATTTCTGTTTTTTTTTGTTCCTTTTATAAGAAAAAAAAGCGCAAATATCGACCTAAAAACATGTAATGATATCCACGGCCAGTTCACTGTGCTGAAGCGATGCCAAGGAAATTCGACTGTTTAATTTATGAAATCTTGTTTACCGGTATACGGAAGGATTAAACCAACCTTGAACACCCAAAGGGACTCAGTTAAAGCCAAACTATTTATTTCAACTCCTTAATGGAACTTTACATATTTAAATTCTTTCAATCCCATGTGAATTTATCTTGACAGTACTCATAGTTCATTACTTATTCGATAATGGCTGGATGACACCGTCGAAACGTCATGTTTTTAGATCCATATTTGCACTGTTTTTTTTCTTGTAAAATCATATTTCGAAATCAGCACTAATAAGTTTTTTTCACTTCTGTTTCTGGTTAAGGCTTGATTGAACGGGCTACCTTCATCGTTGAGCCGCGCAGCCGCATTGTCAGGGAAGGCGAACGGGTGGAACTACTCTGTGCTGCATCCGGGTTCCCACGACCTCTCCTTCGCTGGCAGAAGAACGGATCAGATATTCCTAACCAAGCTGCCGACTTGGAAAGACTGCTCGTCCGATTTGACCCAGTCAGGATATCTGATATTGGTCTGTACAGATGCAGGGCAGCACAGTTTTTTGGATTCGTATACTCAAAAGAAGCTGCGTTATCAGGTGATTTATCAATCTATCTTTTTGTTTTAATTAGTAAATTAATGAGTTAATTAGTTTTTGTTTTCTAGTTTTGTTACTCTAGTAACTGTTCGTAGCTTTTAATTAATACTGTGTTCTGAATTGTGTTTTTGTAAATTTGAATAATAATAATAATAATAATAATAATAATAATAATAAAAATAATAACAAAAAAGGTTTATCAATCGGTGTATACTGATAAAGTTCGGTTTCTCAATTGATTTTGATTTTAATATCAGGGATGGAATAGTAAACACCTTGTATAGGAAATTAACGATGTATTTTATTAACGCGAATTTTAAAACTTTGCGGTAGTTTTCTGCAACTTAGTTCACACAACTGTTAATGAAAATCTTACTATTTTGTAGCTTCGTTATTTTGAGATACTGTATTTCCTCTGATAAACACCCCCTCTAATGTGCATTCTAACTCTCTCTCATTCACAAAGAAACATTAATAAACTTCTACCACTAGTAAACGCCGCACACGCCAGGTGGCTTTTTATTAGAATGATTCGAAGTGAAGATGAGATAAACCCTTGTTTTAAAAGGTGGTTTGCTTCCCTTCAGGTTACTGTTGTACATAAAATCGTGTCAAAATATGTCAAAAATATCAAGACGATTACAACATTAAACACATACTTTGTAATGCTTTGGGTGACTAAATTTATATTAAGCGTTATTGATTTTCGTTATATCGTCATCTTTACCATTCACATTACCAATGGAAATAGTTGAATCAAGAACGTAACGTTTGAAAGTCCCTATTCATAGTCCCCTTTAAACCCCTTGTCAGTGCACCCTGCCCCCGAGGCTCAAAAATAGTTGTCAATCCGTATCCATCCGAACATGACGACATGAAAATCTATTCATGAAATGCCAGATTCGCCAAATTTCACAATGTAAATCCGTATCTTCTCAGTTGATATGGCTGGAGAGTCGACGGCACTTCACTCACGATTCATGATTGCTAGTATATATGTATATCGATAATGTCACTTTACCGTATACGGTTATCTATTCTGTACGTAGCGTTTCTCCATTCAACTATACGGACCTTATCCAGCCAATACGTTGATTAATTTTAGGCGCTTGCTTTCAATACAAACCTTACTCGGGCCTGTACGCCTTTCTATCACCTGCTTGAGAACACAAAATTTGCATTGATTGTCTTTGCTTGTTGGTCTTGTTTCAAACGAGCGTACATGAGTCGGTTGAGAAAACTTTCATCACACATTACCTTGATCACACAAGTGTCACAGATACCTGCAATGATTGTCATAGTATATATTCTGTCCTTTAAAGTTTGTTGACTCTTGGCGATTCTTCTGCCCTATGTGTTATTATTGTCCTGGCCAATGTTATCACCAAGGACCAAGACCGATCGGAATAAGAACTCTGTCATTAATAGTAACCGTAAAAATTTAATTACAGCTCCTAACGCGTTTTTATTGTATAGATTGCAATCACTGGATGATCCTATCATAAATTTTCTCAATCTTTACTTTTGCGGTTATTTTTGTGAACGCAACGAATAAGTTTACCAACGGATCAATTACACGACATCAATTATATATGCCTGACAAAGTACGCGCTGCTTTCACGAGCATATGCGGACGATTTCTAGAAAATTCAGTTGAGTTCAACAACACAGCCAGCATAAGAAACTGAAGATAACTATGCCATCTTTTGTCTCAATCCAATTTGAATGTTATTTTAAAAAGTGTTGTGCAGAATTAGTTTGACAACTGGCCTGACTAGCATGTGAACGGAGTAGTGGTGAAGTAGACCCACACCCAGGTCCATGACATAAAAACATGTTGGAAGAAAGTGGCATGGTGATGGTAACTCAACCTGGGAATGTTCGGGTTCCTTTGAGCCGCCGGCAATATTCGGTTCTTTACCGGCAACGACGAGGTTACACTGACAAACGTTGGGTTGAAGAATGTTGCTCTAGAGCGGATTCAGTTGGCATGCGTTGCTTCCATGGAAAAGGTGGCCGGTCACTGATTAGATGCCTCTTGACTCACATGCAAGTTCAATTTCCGTAACTGTTGTATCGAAAGTTGCATATGTAGACTGCCCTCCGGCAATCAACATTTAAGTTTTCGGTTACTAAATTTAATTATTCTCTCAGGAATAGAAGCAAGAAAGTTCCCAAATCGGTTTTTGCTTTCTCAAGCCAATTGCTGGAAAATTTGGTCCGAAACTGTTTGCCCATCTCAAAAGGAGATTTTGGGTTACTCGTCAGCCACTCAAGTGTATAGACCGTGCAGGACGTTATAGTTAGTCACTATTCATTTTTCCTTCGAGAAACACTCGTTGGTGAGACTGCTGCGTCGCTTAAAGCAAAATTAGTGAGTTTTGTGAAGTGGAATATAGTAAACAAAAATGGAGCCATATCATACCCTGTGTGTTCCGAGTTTCGTTTAATACCTCTCTCAATAACGCAAGGTTAAGAACTCCAACCAATTTAATAGGGCGGCAGATTAATGTACTACTGAAATTATCGCACAATGTATGATTGTAGATTATCTGGCAATGAAACGCCTTTAGAGCTTTTCAAAAAAATCGAGTCAATTAATTTTTACGACATCTGTGTTTTCGAAAAGAGTTTGTGTGTGTCTGCTCTGCTTCATAAATCAGTTGTTTCGCAAGCAGAACAGTAATATTTTCTAGAAAATATGGTAAAAAAGAAAGTTCATTTGAACTTTGAAGAAAAACGGAGACAGGTGTTCTTCGTCTGCGTTTGAAGATCGTTGAGGTTATGTAAGAATGCCTCTGACTCGGGAAAAACACACGAAATATCTCGCAAGCATCGCTAGAAAAACGGGTCTGGATATACAAGAGTTAATAGCCCACGAGCCGGCTCATTTTTTTTCGGCTCGCAAGCTAGTAATAAAATCGTAGCAATGACTTGAGAGTAGAGTTAGAATTGACCATGGCAACCAAAGCAGTGGCTCGCAAAGCAAAACCAGTGATGGGAGCGGAGGAGTTTATGACTGTTTTGAAAGAGTGGGTGGGGGAAATCCTCAGTATTGCTATAGTGGTCGCTTTGATCATACCTTCTCTTCCCACCCCTCCCTCAAAGTTAACAATTTAACTTCAGTGTGTTTCCTTAGTTGGTTGTCATAGCTTTGTTTAAAGTTGTGCTACAATTCAAATTAAGTTTCTCAAAAAGTAAACGTCTGACACAGCTTACACCAATATACGGCTGCAGATTAGTTCAAATAATCCTATAGTATGAATCTAAATAGTTAAAGCTGCTCAAACCGTAAAAGTGCGGACAGCTCCGTAGGAAAGCAAGCGCATTATAAAATCTGAAACTAAAATAGGAATGTTGAGCTTGTTTTGTCGCCATTATTTTTTCACAATCAATCTTATTGGTCAATAAACGAGAGAGCAACAATTACCTATTTGAGAAGTAACTTAGTATTTTTTAAAACTCCTAATTACTTCTTTGTTATCAAATAGCAAAGTGAAACTGTTTAAATTACGTAATAACAATAGTTTCTGAAAACAACAAGACGTGTTTACTCATTTGGGTAAAGCTGGATGTGTGGAGGTCGCTGTTAATAGTCGTGCTGTTTTGTTGTCCGGAAATCAAAAGTAGACGAGACGATTGCATCAGAAATCAGAAAACAAGCTAAAAGGTAAGAGCTTTTAGAAAGCATTTGATATTGTAATCTCTGGACAAAGAAAAGTCATATATTATGGTTAAGAACTGTGCGATCCGTCTTGACTGATAGTAAAAACGCTATTGCGTAATTGATAAGAAGGGGATGTAGTGCAGTAGTGGGACGGGTGGTAGTGGAAAAGTCTTTCCTGGTCACTTTGTATCCTGTTACCCAGCTCCGAACTTTAGCAACTCGCTCGGAGTGCCTCGTCGCTACACGGCGATGAGTTGGCCGTGTTTCGACTTTAATTTCGCACAATTACGGGTAATGTAGAGTCAGATACATACATGAATGGCAACTACTCCAACTGCGACAAAGAGATGGCTGCGTTCCAAATTGCTTATCGTTTTTCCGTTTAGTTGTAAATGAGGTTTTATTTCTCAAAGGATTGATATTAGCCTTGCATGGCCCAAAAGACGCATTACAAAAACTGTTGCAGGTTTCGTATCTTGCGATTATCTGCAAAACATGACTCAGACGAAATCCGAGATAATCTAATCAGATATAATTACAACCGCATAGATCTCCCTGGACGCTTTGTTCAGCATATAATATTAACTTCTTTTAAATATAATCACTGTGAAGGATAGTCTCGAATATGCGTCTTTCTGTATTTTTGTCTAGAAGCGAAGTCACATAATAAATTGTGTACTCATATTTGTATATGTATGTACATGCGTATTTTTTCAAAACATATGAGTACGCAATTAGTCGCTCCAGTGGGTAGCACTGAATATTTATAATTAATTTATAACATATTTTTACCTTTCGGGGAAGTTTTAGAGACGAGAGAAGTGAGATTGTAAAGATGCACAGTGGGGATGGGTGAAGAAAGCTTTAAAAACTTTTTGGTTTTATTTTGTTTTACATTCCCTAAAATTAGTACACTGGAGTTTTTTTATTATTTCAACAATCCGGCAGATAGTTTTGACCGGGGCACAGCGTTCTTAAGTTTTTCAAATAACGCAGCCTTGAATTGCTTTAAAATTGTTCTTGTTTTATACGTAAAACACTTGTTGTAGATAGAAGCTTCTTGGGTTCTTGTAGATCTAAATCAGAGTTTATGCCTGAGATTGTTCGTAACTTAAAGTTAAGTTTGTGCAAATCTGAGCCTTGGTAATATTATAGAGTTTGTTCTTATAAAAAATTTGTACAACAAGAAAGTTGTAGAGTACTCGAGAATATAAATTACTCAAGATTGCCGTAACATCGGTCGACAAAAATGGGGTTCCTGACATTTCAGTTGAGCACGTTATAAATTGTAAAACTGAAAACGATGATAAAATTCTTGAGTCATAAGCCAAGCTTCCGTGCGATCGCACACTGCTGCCGAACCATTTTGCCATACCGTCGAGAAAATTTTTCATTGATCTGTACTGTAGTCACTATATGAATACAACTGAGTTGCCATACTCTTTAAATGAAACAAAGCAAAAATTCAGTTTTTCGCTGAATTTGGCGGGTATTTCGAACCTAACAAGGAAAAAAACCCATCGGGCAGTCGGTGTAATGATTCACTTCATTATTCTCTCACTTTATCCTCAAATTTTTGCATTTGCCCCCTGCCCTCGCCAGCACGCCCGCGAATCATCAATTCATAAAAGAACGACTTCAATTTGACATTTGGGCCGTTTTTGTGTTAATATATGCAAACGTTTGTTCGAGTTTTTTGCCGACGTGACTTCAATTTCTGTCTCCAAATTCGATATTTATTGTTTACGTCCGCATGCAGTGTCTCATTTCGTGTTGGTAGGTGAAGTCTTGAGAAATTCTTTTGAATACATGTGGAGCCGGTCTGGCACGATCTGGTTAACTTTTAAATTTTTAAATCGTAGATCGG